>VDFB02293760.1:362535-422628 GCA_007258455.2 Sequoia sempervirens
TCCCACTTTTGATGGTTCAAGGAAGGTCGTTGCACAAGCATGGGTCCAAAAATTAGATACCTATCTTTCACTTAGCCCCATGACAAAAAATGAAACCGTCAAGTTTGCCATTCATCACTTGGAGGGTACAACATGTGAGTGGTGGCATCATTTGACTAATTGCACAATGACATCATCAAATTATGGTATATGCTGATTTCACACAAAGGCTCATAGATAAATTTGATATGAAAGACCTGGATATGCACTTTAGGGAGTTGACACATAAGGCAATGCAGTATAGTAGAAGATTATGTAGCAGAATTTCAAAATATTTTACTCATGGTGCCAACTATTTTGGGGAGGAGGGTCGTGTTTCTATTTATTGAAGGGTTTTCAAAGTCACTTTGGGGTTTGGTTTGAGATTTCGAGCCATCATCTTGTAATGTCCCCTTCTCAAGCATAATCAGTTTGTGAACTATTAGCCTATTTTCCGAGTTTTCACATAAGCTAATTGGTGCGCAAGGGAGAACTCCAAGCTTCTTGGAGAGAACAAGATTGATCTAACAGTGGTTTTGTTCATGGCAGCGAGTTCAAAGGGTCTTGGTGAGCCTCATGATGCTTTGAGAATGCAATCCCATTCTTTTGGAAGCTCTCCAAACTTCTTGGAGAAGCATGTTGTTTTTAGATTGATGCCAAGTTGCTTCAGTTCATCCTAAGTCCTAAGTAACATTATGGTATGGTCAGAAGTTCATATTTATAATGTTCTCTAATGATAATTTGTAATGCTTATCATATTATCTTGTAATACCTTGGATGGTAGTATCGCTAGTGGTTTCATTTTACACTTTATTGTTTCTGGTCACCCCACTGAATAAGTGGAAGAAGTTGTACTATGTAATTGCACTCTGTTGAATAAGCAAGTAGTGCCTATGCTTTGTATTGCACTTCGCTGAATAAGCTAGTAGTGCTTTGTGCTTATTGTACTTGCACTCCGCTAAATAAGCGAGAAGTGTCTATGCTTATTGTATTTGCACACTCCGTTGAATAAGTGTAGAAGTGTTTCCTTTCACTTCTTGTCGAGCACACTCCATTTAAGAAGTGAAGTTTCGGATAGCTATGCCGCTTTGTGTGCTTTAGTTGATTAGATTACTTCATTTGCCACTTTTAGATAACTAGGTGTGGTCCTATACATTGTATGCTTTCACCTTGCCCATCTTAGGAATTGGGTGATCAGAAAGTGATAAGGAACATTGTAATTTTGCTTTAGTTGAAAATTTCAAAATCTTTTTGTGGTAGTTATTACAATGGTATTAGAATTGGTGATCTTGTCAGCCTGTTGGAAGCTAACACTTGTTGTAGAGATCTTCCATTGCATGTTGGAATTTAAGCAGTTGTTGGACAATACTCCATCTTTTTTCAGCAATTTCACATCAGAGCTTTGATACCATATTTCCTGTGAATCATGGATTTAGAATTGGGAGAGAAGCTTTTTTAGTGTAGTTAAGAGATTTGAACACCTACCTGAATCAAAGGATGAATTGCTTTGGATTTTGGATACAGTGGAGAGTTGCTTATCAATGATAGATCAACTAGATTCTAAGGAATTGCAAATTCCCATGGTCCCTTTTGTGTATTCATTGGTTAAGCCTAAGCTTATGGGACACCCAAATGAAGAAGAGCTGCAATCACTTCTTGTATTAGTGAAATTTCAAGAATAACAACACTAGAAGTCCATATAGTGATGACATCATGAGGGAGATATTTCAGCTGATGGTGGAAAATTTTCAAAGTTTGGATGATACTAGAAATCCTTCTTTTGTTAAGAAAGGTGAAGATTTTAGAAACTGTTGTTGAGATCAGATATTATGTAGTGATTCTTAACCTTGATTTTGATGATTTAATACTCCAAATGTTTCGCCATTTCTTTGCTGCTGTCAGATGTTATCATGCTGAAAATATTGTAACAACAATGCAAAAATTATGTCTTTAATTTTCAATGAGAATGATGGCATACCCCATCCACTCTTATCGGTTTTATTGGATAATATGAAGAAGGATGGCAAAGATTATTTATTAGTTGCAAATGTGTTAGCTGAAATTGTTGTTAACACTTAATAATTGTTTCCCTCTTTGGGTTGATTTTCCTCCATGTGGACTAGGTTTGGCTAATCACCATGCTAGAAACTGCCTCTTGAAATTTCACAAGTCATCTCAAGATGATTGTGTTAGAGGAAATTTCACAAGTCATAAAAAATAAAACAATGAAATATTTTTTTAAAGAAGAATTAGAATACACAATCAAATTATGACTTAAGTAACCGAGTTTAAAAATAAATCAAGTAACTAAATTATAAATTTTTATACTTCACTTAACTTCAATAGCTCAAATTTTGAAAATGATCTAAAATTCCTCGCAACATGTGGTTGTTGGCGATGAACATTTGGATCTCCTTAGCCTCTACATAAAACTCTTTGATCCAATCAATTTTACAAGGTGTCCAAAAAATGTGTGAATAGCATTCCTCATCCAACAACCCAATAGCTTTGCAATTCCATTATGATTTGACCAATGTTCTAGGATCCCACTTCCTTAATGACTGTGATGAGAATATTAGCAATAAATTGGCTATCTTTCACTATCCCTCACAATCCATGGCTCTCAAAAACATCGCCCCTTTAGGGGACATTGCTATGACACTGATCGCGGCTCGATTTTTAACATCTTTCGACCCATCAGAAACAATGGACACCTTTGTCTTGACCCATGAGTCCCTTATGGGATACAATGAACCTTCTACGCGCTTGACCTCTTTTTCCAATAAGGTGACATGCACCTTCTCATAACCTAGGCCCTTGTACCCTTTGGGAGCCTCATTAATTTTTCTCACCATTTCTTGCCAATATGGTGAGTGAACAACACTGAAAGCCAACCCATTTAGATAAATACATTATGCTATGTGTTGATTGGCAACATCTTGAGTCTCATTTGAAATGCAGTTTCCAAAGGTTCCTTTGGTTCTTGACTTTTAGAAGTGGCCAAAAATGGGTGCCTCTTCACCGCAACATTGGGATTAGATGGGGGCATAGAGGGCTTCATTCCCTTTGATCTTCTTTTTGCTAAGAGATGATTTGCTCAATGGCCTGCTAGTTCATCTACTTGCTCTTGCTCCATAATAGATGCTATCACTTGCTCCAATGGCATAAGTACACCATTCTTTCGAGGGCAAGCTTTGATACTTTGTCTAGGTATACCACTCAAATGTGCTTTCACCCAACTATATGAACTTAAATATCTGTCACATTCCTAGAAAATCCAAATATGCCCCACACCACTTGGAATTGGTTGTATCATATCAACATACTTCCATAGAGGAGAACTCAGCTCTATTTAGAATTTAGGTCAAGTTGTGGAGCTAGAACTAGCTGCCATTGTAATTCTTATGGCAAGAAATTTTATAAACAATGCATTCAAAACAATAAAAAATTACAACGAAAAATAGATATATAAAACCTAGCTCTTTTAATACATTCGTAGAAGAAAGAAAGAAAATTAAAAAACAAAGCAAAGAGTTTGTTTCATGTTTGTCGAAAAAAAATGGAAGGAAAAAAATGAAAAAAAAAAAATTCTTTGCAAAAATATTCTTCTATAATCTTGTTGGCAGCCAATGGACATTTACAAATACATAGGAATGGCAATACAACCATTGTAGAACCTTGAAAGATCAATATTCAACTCCCTTTGTTGATTCAACATGCAAAAATGAATCTTCAACCTTTTGGAATGATATTTGCTTTTTGCAAAAGAAATGAGTTAAAATAAACTTGTTTTGGTTTTTGAAATGTTTTAGAAGTGACTTTTAGGGTTTGAAATCCATTTTAGGGCACCTAGGTCAAAGTCAAAGCATGAAAAAATTTAAACAAAAATTTAAAAAAAAAATTAAAAAGGTGCAGGGGATTGACGGATTCGCCCCCTGTTCACTTGAGTTCCCTCAGATTCTTCCCAAGTTCACATGGGTTGTCCAACCCTACAATCTCAAATCTTGCCCAAATTTGTAGGTGGATTGACAGATCCATTTCAAATTGGACCCAAATCTGGCCAGTCTGCAGGTGGATCCAGTAACATAGTTGCAAACAAAAGCCAAAAGTTTTCTCTCAAGCCCCTTCATAAGGGTTTTTGATTTGATACTTCACTAGGCTGCCATCATCAATTTTCAGCCTAGAGGAAACTTCTTCGAGCCGTTTTTTGACTAGAGGACTACACACAGCCATTGCTAGTTTTCAGTTTCCATTGGTGGGAAACATCTCACAATAGTGAAAACAGACTTGATGCAGACTTACCATGATGTGACTGTGAATTGAACAAATTAAGCTTCCAAAATATGTAGCGACCAAGGGTTAAAAATATGGTAAATTATATCTAATTCTTCTCACTCATTTTCAAAGCTTACGAATTCAGCACCAAAGGAGAGATTACAATCAGGTAGCTGATGCTTTTAGCAAATTTGATTTGATTGATGGCATAAGCATCTATAATGATTGCCAATGATTCCCACAGAAAATCACTGTTTTAGTTGATGCTGAACATCACAGAGAGAGATCCTTTAATTGATTTATTATTACTGGATTTAAAAACTAACCTTTTTAATGGATTATGGAAAAGGCTGTCTTTAAACAAAGCATTTAAGGGAATGTGGATGGCAGTGGGTGAGCTTGGTAATTTGTATGTCTTCACCATCAATGCTGGTTATCCACACAAGCAAAGGCCACGTAGAAAAGCGATAGAAACCCTGTGAGCTCAGCTCTTAGGACAATTTCTCCTCAACAATAAGAATTTACAGAATCTAATGATATCTGTTTTAGTAATTTCACATGCCATTGCTTAGGTCTGCAGCTATTGCAAATTATAAAGTCAAGAGCTTATAAGATCATTTCCTTTTGACCTTTTAACTTTTAAGTATCAATACCCAAATATCAATCAACGTGCAACAAAGAAAGAGTTTTTAAATCCTTTCCAAAGCTAGAAAGGGTACTATTGTATGTGCAAGTGTTAAAATGTTGCATACAAGCCTTTGAGGACTTACAAAAGAGTAAAAAAGAGGAAAGTTACAAAGCACATTTTAGATGCAAAACCAAACTCAAGTGCCAATTATTGTTTGGGGAGGATGAAGAAAATGTAACTTAAGTCTATAGCAATAAGGGGAAAGAACCTGCATATTCCTCTTTTCATGGCACCCTGCAGTCATCCTTTTAACTCAAGAGATCAGGAAATTTAACCCTTCTCCTTAACTCCACATTTCAAATGTGACATGTTTATACACAAGGAAAATAACTAGCCCTGCTGAATTGCTTTCCCATGCTTCTTTTCCACTCACTAGGTGACCAGCTCTCCACCTCTGATCAAGCATGCCATCCAAGCGATGGTTCAGAAGATGGATGAGAAGGAAGCTGATTTGGCACCTTTCAGCTGTGCATATCACTCCTCTTCTCTCACAACTAACGACAGAAGAAAATCCAGGTGAGTCTCTAAACTGCCTCAAACTTAAGATTGATTGCATAAATCTGTTATGTCAAAATTATCCGCACCTTTAAAACAGAACCAAAGCTCTATTGAACATCTTCTCTTGGAGAAAAAGGCCAAAAGAAGTCTTGCTGATTGTAAAACATTAAAATTCTCAGTAAGGAGGCTTCAAAAGAAAACTGATCCTGGTAGTTATCTGCTGACTCTTATAGTTTCTTATTTCAATCTCTAAGCTCTATTTATATGTAAGTGTTTTGATCACCCTTTTTGGGCTCTTACCTTACTAAAGTAATGTCTATATTTTTACAGGGGTTTTTGTAACATGTAGCTCTTTTCTGATATCATTACATAATTTTCACTTTTATCATAAAAAAAATATACTGTTATCTAGGGACATAGTTGACATCAATTTCGACATAATAATCCTTTTAAATTTGCTCTTTTGTTTTTAGGATCCGTTGAGATCTTTCATTGGTCGAGATAAGTACAAGAGACCGTCGTGGGCAAGAGGGGCTTTGGATCAGCCTTACGTGGTATGTGGTAACATTTTTATTTTTTAATTGATTAAGCATATTTTGATGACTTGATTATGAAAAATATGGCCTGTGGATTTGAAGACCAAATGAAATAAAGTGTTTAACCTTTGAGAAACATATTTTAAAAATATGCTTGTTTTTTCTATTTTAGTTTCTATAAATATTAAGCAAAATAAGATAAAACGTAATTTTGGGAAAAAAATAGAATTAACCATTGGTGGTAAGTTGGTAACGAGGAGATTGAGTTTTGTGGTAGCTCAAATTTTAGCATTCTTAATTTTATTTTTCCATGTTGCTTGAGTGGCCTACATTGATTCCCTTTGAAATTGGGACTTTTTATCTACATTTTTTTACTTTGGCTTCTCTGCATTAAGTTTAGTTCTTTCATGTCATTTGCACACTATAAATCTAGTTATTGCTAGCTTTATTTGCATAATGCTCAAACATTCAGATATTCTCCGGTTTCTAGTTACCTCTGAATATTTATGGAGCATAGTATGACACTATCATTCCCTCTTGCATATGTTTTGTCCTCAGGAAATTCTGAGGTCATTATTAAATGGGGCTAAGCACAGTATTTTCTTTTGCACTATTGTACTTAGATTTTTTTGTTTTTAATGTTATGTCTCTATCCTTTGTCTCAGTCAGTGCAAGAAATGACAATGCTGTCAACAAGCATTTTGAACATCAAATGGACAATTCGGGGAAAATCTAAAATTTCAACAATATTTTCAGGAGATGTGATTCTGAGCATCAATTCATTATTCACATTGAATCAGATAAGTGGTCAAGTAATAGAACATCAAGAAGATTGGGATCTCTCTGCATCATCTGCCTTCGGACAAGCTTATTTCTGGGCATCTAGGTGGTTGTATGTCGCAGCTGAAGCTGGGAAGGATGTGACTGAATTGACAAAAAATATAAAAAGTCCGTTTGATAAAGAAGAGGAAAATTCAAATATCTTTGCAGACCCATCTGGTGACCCAACAAAGGTAAAACTATTTTTTTCTATAGTAATTGTATGTTTGGTTTGGATGTTTAAAACAGTTCATAGTATATAGAAAATAATAATTTGCTGCACTATTAAACAAAATACTTTTAAACTGACACCTTTCTGCGGTTCCAACATCTTGTGCAGTTCTTTCAAGTTGATAACAACCCACAAGGGGATGTTTATCAAGTTGGCCTGTTTTTGGCAGTTGTGTACTTGGTTGTACAATTCCTAAAGTCAACTTTGTAAGAACATGATTTTGTTCTTGCAATTCTTTGCATTGTGGCGAATGCTTTGTGCTATATATTGTATATTAAGCTGTGTAAAATATAAAAACTTCATTTGGTAGCACTCAGATAGACTTCAAAGTTTATCTAAGGACGTTTTACCTATAAGCTATCATGTGATGTTTGTGATTATTTTCCTTTTACCAATAGAAATGTTGAAACAATACCCTTCAAGAAAAGGGCACTCTTACAGGAATATTCACCCAGATATACATACTCATATACTAGAGGTTCTAACCGTAATAAAAAGGTCTGAATACTGTGAGAGAGAGAGAGAGACTCATGTACTAGAGGTTCTAACCATAATGAAAAGGTCTGAATACAGAGAGAGAGAGAGAGAGAGAGAGAGAGAGAGAGTTTTAAATGACACACTAGATTGTGCGGTAGTGCACGTTACATTGTGGTACATTCAAAAACCAAGGATAATCATAAAGTAATTAAATGTTATTAATCTTTGTTTATCTTTGTAATCCAGCTTTGTTCAATAAAAAAAATAAAATTAAATGTTATTAATCACTCCTTAAATGGAGAAATAAATCATTCACATGACAGATGATTGACAATACAATAGACAACATCTTGAAGGTACTGCATGTTACATTAAGGTCTATTATTGATCCGCAAATAAGTTATAAAGCACTTAAATACCTTAAATCACCAATTATATAGCTAAATATGACAGAGAAGGTAATAGAATAGTAAAGAAAAAGAGAAAAACATTGAAAGCGGGGGGTTAATAGTTATTATGAAAGGATATCATTAAGAGGCATGAAGAGGTTATGTAAGGACCGTGATGTGATATAAGAGCATGGGCTAAAAGAGTAACATCTATCATGAGGTGTATTTTATATGTTTTATAAGAGCAATGTAATTAGGAGATAACATTTCTAGGAAGCCTTCTAAATCAATCTTGTTTACATGACAAAATTTGATATCTAAGTTGCTTGTCATATGTTGGCAATCTAACTGCAATCTGTTAAATGACTAAGTGTAAAATATAATTATATTTTGACTATATGATGGAAAAGCTAATTGATGGTTAGATGAATAATTTTTAATGGAAAATTACTAAAAAAAAATTTTCCTACTTGTTGAAATTACATGGGTACTAAAGAATATAAAGGACTAGTTCAATTGGTTGATGGTTTGGTTGTAGCTTGAAATGTTTTCTTTGCAAATCATTAGAATCAACTTCCAATTGGTGAATTTAGAACTCTATAAAATTAAGACTAGGCACAAGTCCTAATAACCTCAATTTCCCATACATTAGTTTCTCAATGGACAAGACTAAGTGCAAGTCCATGGTCATGTTTTTTAAACTAAGTTGCATTGTTTGCTTTAGATAAAAGGGTCAAATTGATTTTTAAAAATGCCAATTTAAATTGAAATACCTTACAAACATGCATTTTTTTTTGGAGGTGTGAAGATACTTCATGGGAGTACAAAGGAAGATTTAATGGAATACTAATTTTGCGGCAACCATTTCAAATGCTTTCTTAAGCATGTATTATATTCAATATTTGATTTCATATGAAGGTCATGTAAAACCTGTTGGCATTTCAATTAGCACCTCTGGAGTGCTTATTGAAAACGAACAACTATTGCAAGTGTTTTAGTAACTGCTCTTCGAATTATAGAGAGGAAAATCCCTTTTTGTTGATGTTTTGCGTAAAAAGTATAGTAAACTAATGTTCCTATCTTTTTTACTCAACGGCAGGACACAGGGGTGCATAAACACAATGCGTTGCAACTAAAGTTTTCTTTGGTTTCTGTAGATCTTAACTACAACTAAACTAAATTTTAATCTATCCTATCTCCTCAAGATAAACAAAGCATGAGGGCATAGGAGCGGGAATGGATGGTTGGATTACTTGGGTCGACCGTCTCGCTAGAATGAGTTCGAGGCTTTGAACTCTCAAATCTATGTTGGAATAAGGCTTTATGCAAGCAATCACTCTTTACGATAAGATGAATCTCAAACTTGCCAAGGAGGAGGAACCCCTGTCTGAGGTATAGGCTGGGAAACAACAAATCATGATGATTTGGCTAACAGGATTCCTGAGGAGGTGATGGCACCTCTCCAAAGTGTAGGTTGAAAGACAATTCATTACACAACATCAAACAATAACTATTAATATCAAAATATCTGAGGAACCCCTGTCCAAGGAGGAGATTGAAACAATAAGCTATAAGAACAAAACATTGAAATAACTCAAATCTTTAGATCAAACTACATGTGCCTTTTGATTTCCTTCGTCAAGCTTTCTCAACGAATTACAAAGAATTGGGACATGCAAAGGTACGAAATCATACACAATTGCTCATCAAACCAATTAACTCTCATCCAAGAGTGAACAAATATGCACTTTCAAACTTGTTGGCAACAATGGCGCAACAATTTTGCGTAGTAAATAAAGGTTAGAAATAATGAGCCCAAGACTCTTATTTATAGAAACTCAAAGGAGTAGGCAACCCTAAAATCTCCTTGAGTTAACAATCAGTTCTTGCCAATCAACAAGATTTATTCCTATGTCTAAAAGTAGGTGAGTAAGCAGTTAACTGGAAATCTACTTCAGTTAATTGAAACTAAACAAAGAGTCAATTGGAAATCTACTTCAGTTGATTGAAACTAAACTAAAAGTGAACTTTAATTATAAAATGTGTCTCCAAAATAGACATCCACAATTAGTGGAGATTTGAGATCCATAATTCGTGGAAGTCAAAATAGACATCCACATTTAGTGGGATTTGACATGCATGATCTATGGGACAGTGAGTTAACTTGGAAAGGGGGATCAAGTTAACACTTAATGCTATTCTAGAGGGTAGGACGTCCTTTGTGGGTGCTTTACACCTCTTTTCCATTGGTCAACAACCCTTTTATCCATTCGTTGACTTCTTTAGCCTCTGGACAATCAATGCTCCTTAGGATGATGATGTGGCGTTTCAACATCTTTTCACCAGTCACAAGTTGTTGTTGATATTCTATGCACTTGGCAGTTGTGTCATCTAGCTTGGTGGACATGGCTGCAACTTTACTCAACTTGCAACCATTAGGGTCATCGAGAAATGTGCTGCGGATGACATCCTGGAATTGTTTTTGTACTGCGCCTAGCTCAATGTAGGAACCTCCCTCATGCTGATAAAGGCAAGGGATGGATATTACCAACGTTCTTGCGAAATTGATAATACCTACCACAATATGTTGGTACTCGATTAGTTCCACAAAATTGGCATCATAGGCTTTCACCTTGTATGCCAATTGTTCTTTCCAAGCGAAGAGATGTTGCTTGTTCTCTACAGTGGTAACTAATTGGTACGTCAATTGTAAATCTATGACCGTGACTTCATCCCCAAGCCTCTTCTACGCCAATTGTAAATCTATGACCATGACTTCATCCCCAAGCCTCTTCTTTGTTGTCTCTAGTTCTGACTGTTGGATCTCTACACGGAGTCCATGTGCTCTGTCCCTCAATTGGTACAGTTCTGCAAGTATACATCGTCCTCTGACAACAAATTACTCCACTTGATTTCTCAAGTGTTTTCCATATGAAATCAGTTGGTGATGGTTTTGCTCCACGAGGAGGTCTAGCAACTCTCATGGCAAAGAATAGATGTTTGGCATGCCATGCATCAAGCTAGATATGTATAGTCTCAATTGTTGGTTTTCAGCCTTTAAGGATGTTTTGTCTCTTGTGTCCTTAGCCATTCTTTCTTGAACACTCACCAAGGCAATTCCAAGAAGATTTGCCTCCACCTGACGAGTGGTCTTACCAAGGTTGACCTTCGACAATGTGAAGTCCTCAACCTCTACCTCGTGTATATTTTTGTCCTTAGGTGGGGCAGTTGTCTCTATGACAAATTCATTATCATCATTCCTTCCTACGTGAACCTGCTTTTTTAGCTTCTTTACCAACACGTCTTGAGGGAGGTGGTCGAATTTCATTAAGTCAAGCTAGTAGGATGGCCTTTCTCTCTTCCTTCCAAGGAAGCTCACAAGCCAAGATGAATCTTGACTAGCCTCGCTGGAAGGAGGAATGTTAGGCCCCTGAATGCCTGATGAATGAGATTGTACTACAGTGATGTCTCGCGGTGGAGAGTCCAAGTCAATGGGAACTTGTGGCTGCTGCGATGGTGGTGAAGTAGGAGGTTTTGTCTCTATCACAGGCATTGTATCTATTGCAACTACTTCCATTATGGGCTCTTTCTCTACTGTGATTATCTCAATCACTAGCTCAACTGCAACAGTTTCCAGGACTATTTCAGGTATGTTTGTGGTGGTCTCCATATATAACTCCTATGCTCTTCCCCTTGTGTGCCCTGACATTCGCATCCCTTTGGGAGGGTTACTCCACTGCTTCTGTCTGGGCTTCTTCCTTGATGTGGAAGGTAGTGAAGATTGAACCGGTGGCAGCTTTGTACAGGGAATTACTACCTTCCTTGTCTTCTTACTATTCAAATAGAGTTGACTATGTCTGACAACCCTACTTGTTCTTTCCTCTATAGATGTGTTCTCCTTTGCATACCAATCCACTTTTACAAGTGGTTGTGAGTCTACTTGATCCACGAAGAATGTAGGGAGAATAACCTCCCCGTCATCATCAAATAGGCCCTCCACGTCTTCTGACATGAAGTCAGCAATTTGTGGGAGCCTAAACCGGCTGTAGTTTTGTCTTCGTACATCAAACTCATCATCACAGTTGACCCAGTAGTCTTCCATGGAAGACTTGTCTGATGATTGTTGCTCAAGGTGTGTTGCATAAAAGCCTCTCGGATCATACGACCGCCTCTCAATGAGATATTTGAGATTAAGTCTCATCGTCTCTTGGCACATTATTTTGGCATCAACAACTATTTTACACTTGTAGAGTCCCATCTGGATAGGAAAGCTTGCAGCGGTCTTCTTTTTTAGGCATAGATGAGAATGAACTTTGGCCAATTGCCACAAGAACTCCATGAAGACTACCCTATCTGAAGGGTAGCGGGGCATCATGGCAAGATGACTGTTGTATCCATATATGCATATATAGGTGAAGGTGGGGAATTGGATGAACCAATCTGCCCAGTCCACCATTTCCTCCTTGGTTGCTGGTGATATACGTACATGCATCTCATGGTCGAGGTCCCTTACGGTGTGCATAATGAAAAGATCATTTATCCGCTTGAAATGTCGTTTGGCTTGTGTAAACTCAAGTCAAGAAAAATATTCATGGACCTTTTGCACACCTAAGGTTCCCACAATGTTTAATGTCCTGAACTAACCTTGGAAGGCAATCAGGTATATAAGATAGGAGCACATGTGGAACCTGTGAGCCTCTAAAAACCTAGTCATTTGCTGGTGGAGTGTGTCACTGATGAGGGTGGGCCAGTCGTAATGCTCTTTGCTACTGACAATCTTAGCGATGATGTAGTACATCCACGACTGAAATTGGTTCCCATCTTCCTGTCCAGTGATCCAGTTGAGTAGAGTGATCACTGCATACTCATCTCAGAATTCTTCTCGCCCAACATTCTTGGGAAAGATGGCCTTTTTCACTTTTAACCATTTTTCTGCCATTCTCTGCAGACACCTATCCTTTGACTCTTCAAATTCTTTTTCGCATTCTTTCACAAATATGACTACGTTGGTTGGACATGGTGGAATAGCAAAACATCTTTTGACATCCTTAGGTTTAAGGCTGCAAATCACCTGCCCATCCACTAATTGGATTTCCTACGTGGTAGGGTTGTAATGCTTAATGTAAGCAATTACAAACTCCACGTTTTGTAATGTGATGGGGATTGACGTAGCCTCAAGCAATCCAGATTGCTCAATGTTTTGTAGCGTGATCTAGTCCATGCCTTCCAAATCTTTTGAGCTGACCTTTGGGTCTACTTGATGTAAGTCTATGTGTATTGTTTTCAGGAAATCATGGTACAAGACCGTTTTGGTCTTGTATTGTATTTGGGAGAACTGCATCCTGAAAAACTTAAAGATCAACTATGCACACAACCCTATTCTAACAACTTTTGAAAACCCTTAAAAATAGCGCCTGCTGAGAAATATTTTTCCAGAAAAAATCTGACACATGGGTTTTGTCTGTGCTTCAATGCTGAACAAACCCAGTTCGTTAGATTTTTTATTCTATGACTCTTTCAAAAAAATCCCTAAAAATAGGGGCACCAAGTTTGTTGTTTTTGGAAAATTTTAAGAGATGGGTTTTGTTGAAAAACTATGTTGATCATACCCAGTTGGCCAGATCTGTGATAGCCTGTTGTTTTCTGTGACATACAAGAAGTTTAAGATAGAAGAGAGGAAGAAGATGAGGAAGATTGGAAGTTATCTACTGCCCTCTTGTAAAAATCTGCCTTTGGATGCAACCTCTAAGAATTTATCCTTTTGTACAACTGATCTTTAAAAATTAATGAAGAACGGTAAAAACCCTCTGTCAAATCTTGAAAAGACATCTTGGAGAGCAAATTGTTGTTTTAGCCTTCAACCTGCAAAGAAGAATAATGAAATGGGACGCCTATGCTTGATTATATAATGATTGATGCTTGAATGGATCAAGTATGGGCGCCAACTCATGATTGAGGACTAATTTGGCCTGATCTGGAGTTCCCGAGAGTGATTTCCACTTATTGTGGGACATTTTAGACATGAAAGACCTTCAAAATATCTAACTTCAGTCTACAGATCTCTCTTTGACTTTTGGGCATCCTTTTTGAAGTTTGAACACTTTTTCATTATTTTTTCATGGTGAAGTGCCTTTGTTCGATCCTCGTTCCTGGTTGCTTCATTGATCATGAGTTGTTGCTAATAGATCCATCACTGAGATAGGACAAACCTAATTAAGTGTGTCTAGGAGCTGCAAAGCTCAAAAACTAAATCTGATGCCTCAGATTCAAGGGCGCCTTTTCTCAGCAAGGGTGCTTTTGGCCTCAGACTTAGTCAATTTCTTGACTGTTCTTCAATTTTTCCATTTTGACCCTCTGTGCTCTGATATGAGATCACTGCTGATTGATGAGTCTAATGATCTCGCTGAAATGTGAGATGGATAACCAGCTAAGTCCTGGAAAGGATGACTGGTTTCACAACTCCTGAAATTTAGTTTGAGTCCTTCAAAAGCTTGGGCGCCCCTAGCCAACAAGGGCGCTTTTGGATTTTTGACTCATGATTTTCATGTTGCCAACCTTCAAGAACAATCCCAATTTGATCTATGTCGTCAGGTGTCTAATTTGTCTGTTGTCTTTACTGACGGTGTCGTTGTTGAGATTGATCAAAACGAAGGTCATGTTGGAGGTCACCAAGCTTGCAGACAACATCTGACTGCCCAAAAATATGGGCGCCTTTTCTCAGCAGGGGTGCTTTTCCTTAACACTTAGCCAATTTCTTCATATTCTTCCTTCAACTTTCACCTTTAGATGTCTTATGCTTGATCTCCACCTCTGATTGCTTGACAGGTCCTATGGACATGCAGTTGGATTGATTGTGAAGTTGAGAGAGAGCTGAGAAGATGCCTTGTAGAAAGTAGTTGTTGAAAACTTCATCATGTGGCTTGGATTCAAGGGCACCCCTGGCCAGTAGGGGCGCTTTTGCCTTGTTATGCATTGGGTTTTGCACTGATTTTGCATGCTCTAACGATCAACCATTGTTGTCGTTCGATGTGTCTTGCAGGCTAGCGGACAAGTTCCTTGCAAGGCTGAGTTGATGCTGAAGATATCCTCTGAAGACAAGTTTTCTCAAAAGTGGCATCAAGGTCATCCAATTCAAGGGTGCCCCTGGCCAACAGGGGCACTTTTCTTCATGTTGACTGCATATCCTCCTTGGTAGCAAGGTGTTGCTTTTTCCAGAGTTAGCCTATTTTTGGCATTTTTTTAGTTTTGAGAATCCCCTCCGTGGGATAGCATCTTTTTGGAGTATTTTCGCCGTGGTTTCTTCGTTGAAGCTTTTGAGTCTTAGCTTTCAACACCTGGTACTGGCCAATCTGCCATTAATGGTTGTCGAGGTCCTAACTTTCTTCCTAAAAAATGAAAATAGACCCACCAAAGTAAACTAACTTTTTGGTGATTTTGACTTGACCAGTGTGATTGTGAAGTCAATTCATCCTATCAAAATCATTTTCAATGAATCCTAGCAAGGTCCTATTTTAAAGGGTTTCCCTAAAAATAGGGGCACGAAACCCTAATTTTCAAATTTTCAGAATTCTGCACATATGTTCCTTGACACAAACCCACAAAAGCCTTATGTTCTATTTGACCTAAAACATACTTTTGACAACATTTTTACATGATCTAGAGCATTTTAACAAAAATGTCTCTTTGAAGCAAAAATTTATTTTGGGTACAACAAAACCATACCACTTTACATATATAATATGTTGGACAGGTGGAGTAAGCCCACCATACACAATTAATCACCAATTGACACATGATATTAACAATATGAAAACTAGAGTATTCCCAACAATAACATATTTCAGATTTTGTCATTACTCCTTAACATATGGATTGTATTATTGTGTCTCGACATACTACTTAATATCATGACACAAGAGTTGAATCCATTTTAACTTCTTGTGGCTTCAATAATAGTCTTTTGAAAAATGATTGTTCTTCTTGCAATATTTGCATTGATCTTTGTTATAGTTTTTTTACATATTTTCTCTTTCTAGTTGATATTGAGGTCCTTCTTGTGTCTTGATATAATTGGAATAATTCACAGCCTTAACCCAAAAAGAATATATATTTCATGACTTAATCATACAATTGGCCATCTCTTGTAAGGTTCTGTTTTTTCGCTCAACACCATTCTATTGAGGGGTGTATGGAACTCTAAGTTGATGTTGAATACCATGCTTAGTACAAAAGTACCTGAAAACCTGATTGACATACTCCCCCCATTATTTGTATGTATCTACTTGATAAAAATACTAGATTGCTTCTCCACGAATGCATTAAAGATCCTGAAAGAATCAAAGAAATCACTCTTGTACTTAAGAAAGTACACCCATGTACGTCTATAGAATTCATCAATAAATGTGAGCACATATTTAGCCCCTGAAAAAGGAGTCAGAAAAGACATAAGGTCACTATATACTAGCTCTAAGGGTGCCTTAGCACGTGTGGCTCTACCAGTAGGAAAAAAATTCCAGCGAATCTTACCAAGGACACAACCTCAACAAATACCATTTGTGCAAGAAATCTTAGGTAGTCTTGTCACTAATGCTTGAGTACTCATATGTTGGAGATATCTATAATTGACATGGCCAAAACACTCGTGCCAAAGATTACTCATTGAATCTACATGTGTTATGAAAGATGAATTAGAACTATATGAGCTCTCAAATCCATAAAATCTATATAGTTGTGATGTAGAATCAACACTCCCAATAGCCACAACAATATTAGGATCATGGAGGTCTCGAATAACCACATCATGTGGTGAAAACTCAATTGTCCTATCGTGCTAGAATGAAAAATTTGATAGACTGAAAGAAGGTTGGTTGAAATGTTAGGAACAACAATAACATCGTGAAGACAACCACCTTCAAGCAGGACAAAACTTGAACCCACAACTGAAAGCTGAGTAGATTCACCCACTACAATTTGTGAGGTGCCACAATGTGAAAGAGTGGTGACAAAAATCCTGGGTATGTGTCATGTGGTGAGAAGCACCAAAATCAAGTATCCAAGTAGATGTTAAAGGTAAGGCTCGTGGAGAAAGAGCATGACCTTTGCTTGGATGTGTGGAAGAAGATTGAGGAGCTGAAATTTTATGTTGTTGCATGGCTTCCTCTAAAGCCTCTAATCTCTTCCAATATTTGGTGATTGGATGTCCTTCCTTGCCACAAAAAGTACAAGGGTCACCTAATTTCTTCTTCATCTTGGAGAAAGACTCGCCAAACTTAGAAGACTTATCATGCTTGGGAGAAGATTATGCCTCTTATTTTAATGTTAACCTTATTAAACTCCTGAAGAGTCAATTTAGCTAACTCAAAAGTTCCAATGGCCCAACCTTGGCCATTTCCAACAACTCAAGCATTGAGGTAGAATCGTCATCTAGATAAGAAAAGTCCTCAAAAAGGGGATTTACCTTTAGAGGCTCTGGCTTAGCACTCTTCGTCTCAGTATCCTCCTCGCCTTGTCCCTTATTCTCTTCTTCGAGATCCACATTGGGTGAGTCCTGAATCGGGGAGTCATCAATTGCCACTACCTTTTCGCCAGAAGCCTTCCCCTCATATATCATTTTGGGGTCCTTTACTGAAACTTTCAAGGCCTTGTTCTTCAAATTGGCAATGCACTTGGACAACCTCCTTGACTTATCCTTGTCCTCCATACCTAGAGCATTATCCTGCAAACCCTCCTCATTACCTCCACCTTTGGCTTCTCCCTGGCCAACAACCAACTCCACATTCCTGGGAGGGGAATCATTTGAGCCCACCTCCATTTCCTCACTATCAGAAAGAACAAGGTGCTTGGCTACCCAGTTGCTTTTAGAGCTACCCATCTTCCTCTTTTCCAAGGAAGTAGTCGCGGGGGATGGGGAAACATCTTCTTCCACTTTGTTCCATTCCTCTTCATCTGCAATGCTGGTATCCAAGCCAGACGAACCAAAAACATCACTCATAATCTTTTCCTTACCCTTAATAATAGAGGTTGGGAGAAGAGCTTTAACATGCTCCATGATTAAAAGAATGAGACCTTCATGGAGGACAGGAGCCCTCCTATTCTTTAAATGAGCGTAAACAAAAACCTCCATGGACGATAACAAAAAAAATAGAAATGAAATGAACAAACCATACTTGAAATGGTTTAGAAGTGTGAAGTGGTGACCGAGGATAGCAGTAAACCTACCTTCCAGAGTCACATAGCGCATTAACACCTCAACAACATTCGCCCAAATCTTCTTAAGGGATTTGCGCTTGTAACCCCAACTTTCCATTTTAACCAATTTCTTCCCATTGTCATCTTTGAAGAATTGGGTCATTGCTTCCTCATTGCTCTTCTTGTCCTTGTAAAACTTACAGCCAACAATTGGCATCACAGTTACAGTAGCAACCAACTCCTCATTCACCTCCACTTCCAAACCCTTTATCTAAAGCTTGCGATTATGCCAGCATGACACAAATTCCACTGAGGCATTAGGATCAAACCCATGTAGCCTTTCTAAAAAGGTGTGAAATTCCCATGACGAAGGATATTCCATAGCTTCTTTTTCTTCCTGAGGCTCGCACAAGAGTGTGGCTCGATTCTGCTTCTGTTGCCACCCATTTATTCCAACACCAGAAGAAGAAAAACCTTGCGAAAATTACTCAACTGAATGCCAGAGATCCAAATGAAACCCACAAAGCGTGCAAATTGGGGGAAGGTACCAGAAATTAAATGCTACCACCAGATCAACTCATCCCACGCCATCATTTCTCAATAAGCTCCTAGCTTTCTCGGGAAGGATCGAGACCTCTTCCCATGTACAAAACTCATTTAAATTGACAGCCTCGTTGGAAAAAAAATATGCAAACGAGTTTCCTTCTTAGTAAATGTGAGAGATGTGAATCTCTTCACAAGATCGTAACATGATTATAGTATCTTTGATAAGTTGTTCCACATTCCAACTAGGCTGATGAGTGCTACGCAGATAATTGATGATGTTTAAAGAATCACCTTCGACCCATATTTTGGAGTAGCCTTTGTCCACAACATATTTAATGCTTATAAACACAGCCTCCACCTCAGCACAGTGATTTTTTTGATTTCCCAATGGAAGTTCCATTGCACTTAGGAGTCTGCCATCTTCGTTCCTCAACACCCCCCCCCACATCTTGCAGACCCAGGTTTACCCTTCGCTGCCCATCAAAATTAACTTTAACCCACCTCGAAGGAGGTGGTTGCCACTTAGTGCTCAATCTAGCATTTAAACTGGACTTAGGATTCATAACAAGAATAGAAGTTACCTTCTAGTTAGAAATCACCAGGAAGTCATATCCAGCCAAACAAGCCAGAGGGGTACACCGAGATGATTTAGAATCAATAAGAGCGAAATTCTTTAGAATCGCTCGTCAAATCTTGATGAAAAGACTACCAACTTTTAGCTTAGAATCACGAAAAATTTTGTTGTTTCCTTCTTTCCATAACCCCCACGCAATATGTGGGGCCATAAGATCCCAAATCCAACGAAGAATAGGGGAGGTGGAGGGGCACTTCCACTGGTCAACAAATTTATCAAGGGAGTCCGAGAAGACCCAATCTAGATTCCAAAGACCAAGAAATTTACTCCAAAGAAAAGAAGAAGAATCACACCCAAGAAAGATGTGATAAGCACTCTCAACATCAACTTCACAAAGAGCGCATCTATTAGGAATAACAAATCCCCTTTTACAGAGGTTGTCCTGCGTTAAGACTTTACCTTGCATAACCAGCCAGAAGAAGACATTCACTTTGGGAATCAACTTCTTGTTCCATAACGTCCCCCAGAAGGGAAGAGAATCAAGTTTTTCTAGTGAATTAACAAGGGTAGAAGCCACCGAGAAATTACCATTAGCATAGGGGGCTCAAACAACCCTATCTAGCCTCGAAAAAATGGGGATACAAACATTGCACAAGAAGTCCTTCAGAACCTTCAATGACAGATCCCAATCCTAGAAGTTTTTCCACTCCCCATTTTGAAAATAATCTACCACCCTAGTTCCAAAGAAGTGTTTGCACATAGGAACAATGGGGGGAGCCCAAGGAAGACTAATTAAAGTTTTCAAGTCACACCAAGCATCCTCCCAAAAGAGAATATTGGTACCATCACCCAACAACCATTTAACACCGTTAGCAATCAAGTCCCTGCAAGGAACAATATTCCTCCAAAAGCAAGAACTAGAGGGAACATCATCAGAGGTCAACAAATTCCAGGGTCTCCCAACACCATGCAGGTACTTGTTACTGGCCAAAGAGGCCCACCCCGCTTCTCCATTAAGGAGCCTCCAAACATTCTTTGACAAGAAAGCCTTATTGAAAGCTTTTAAATTTCTGATGTCAAGCCCACCCCACTTCTTCGGTCTACACACCAAATCCCAGGCCACAAGAGGAATTTTGGCTTTGGTTTCAACACCCAACCATAAGAATATTCTCATTATTTGTTCCATTTTCTCTTCGAACTTAACAGGAATTCTAAAGAGACTCATAGCATACAGTGGAAGATTTTGGAGAGTGGAAGAAATGAGTTGAATTTTTCCTACCTGGCTGAGAAGTGCACCTTTCCAACCCACCAAATTTCTACTGAATTTATCCAATAGACCCAACTAGAAGGACTCTGGGATCTTAGAGATACACAAAGGAAGCCCCAAATAAGTAGACGAGAGATCACCCCTATTGCACGAAAGAATCTTGGCAAGCTTTAACTGCAAAGCTTCTGGAAAAAAAATTGGCTCTTGGGAAGATTAATCCTTTGACCAGACACCTTCTAGTACACCTCAATCAGCCCCTTAACATATTTGACTTCACGAATAAAGGATTCACCCATCATAATAGTGTCATCAACAAATTGTTGATGGGTAACATGATCAAATCTAGAAGAAGGAGAGAGGCCCTTTAGTGACCCAATTGATAAATCCTTCTGAATATTTTTGCCAAGAACCTCTGCCATCAGAATGAAGAGCAATAGAGAGATAGAATCTACTTGTCTCAGCCCACACGAGCTCCAGAAAAAAGGAGAAGGAGAACCATTCACAAACAAAGCAAAATTCGGAGTAGAGATGAGTTGATCAACAAGTCGAAGAAACTTCCGACAAAAACCAAAGCGATCCAACACCTCCAAAAAAAAATCTCTAGTTAACCCTATCATAAACTTTAAGGAGGTCCAGTTTCAGGAAGAATCTCGGCTTCTTAGAAGCATCAATAGAATGAGCAAGTTCATGCACAGTTATAATAAAGTCTAGGATCTGACGGCCCTTGACAAATCCACTTTGTTTTTTAGAGATCATATCCAGAAGGCATTTTTGCAGTCTAGTGGCAAGCACCTTCAATTTTTTTTATAAATAGAATTACAAAGACTGATCGGATGATACTCACCAAAGCTATTAGCATCAGCAGATTTGGGAATCAGGACAATGAAGGTCGCATTCAACTCTTTGAGTAATCTTTTGGAACCAAAGAACTCCTTGGTGGCATTGATCACATCTTCTGAAACAATCTCCTAGCACAACTGAAACAACAGGAGAGGAAAACCATTAGGCCCAGGGGCCTTATTTCCCTCAAAAGAAAAAACCACATCCTTCACTTCCAAGGCTGATGGGATAGCAATGAGCTCCTTATTTAGATCCTTTGAAACAACTTTAGGAATGACCTCCAACGAAGCCTCCACACTATTTTGGTCCCAGACCAGATCATCCTTAAGGAGGTGCTCAAAGAAACTAGAAGTCGCTCTCCTAATAACCTCCTCATCCTCCAACAACAAGCCATCATCCATAACCAAGGAGATTCTATTAGATGATTTATGCCTGAGGGTAGTGAGATGAAAGAACTTGGAGTTGCAATCCCCAAACTTCAACCAAATTGCACAAGATCTCTGCCTCCAGAAATATCCTCCTTAGCAACAATATCATGCAGTTGAGCGAGAAGGCCATCCTCCTGCAACTGAAGTTCCTCCAATAATCCCTTTGTCTGAATGACATCCTAAATAACATCAAGCTTTTGAATAACAAATCTCTTGGATTCAAAATGTGACCAAACAATTCTCTATTCCATTTCTTGAGATTCCTTTTGACAAAAGACAATTTTTTGGAAACTTTGGACATCACACTACCGTCAATGTTCACTTTCCACCATTTCTTAATACAATCCATAAACCTCGGATCCCTTAACCACATAGCTTCAAACCAAAAAGGAAAATGTTTCTTACCCCCAAGCCTATCAACAACAAAAGAGATAGGGAAGTAGTCAGATCCACATCTCATGATAGAGGAAAGGGAACAAGAAAAATCCACAAACTAGGACACAAATGTTAAAGCTCTGTCTAGTCTAACTTGAATATTATCCACACCAATGCACCTGTTGGACCAAGTAAATTTAGTTCCAGTCATCTTAACATCAATAAGAGCATTGTCATCAATGAACAATCTTAAATCCAGACGGCTCTCTAGATTGGCCTGTGAACTACCCACTTTCTCATTATCACAAATAGGAAGGAGTGTTGAAATATCCCATCACAAGCCAGGGGCTATCCAAAAAATTAAGCCTAAGACACCCAAGATCATCTCATAACTTCTTCCTGGATCTCTTCAAATTAGGAGCATACACATTAGAAATAACCCAAGAGTAAGAATCCCAAATCCAAACAAACTTTGTCTCCACATGATTAAATCCCTCCATAATCGGGACACCTTTAATTAGCCTAGCATTCCAAAAAGTTGCAATGCCACCCGAAGCTCCCTCAGAGCTAACCCCATGAAAACCACAGTCCTTAGAAAATAGATTCTTCAAAGCTTCCAACTTATCAATCTGCATTTCCATTTCTTGAATCAACAAAATGTCTGGCTTATGGTCCTGGACCAAGTTCTTTAGGAGGTCTTGTTTATGCATATTATTCAGCCCCCTGATATTCCAGGAAATAATCTTCATTTGCACGATGAGGGGGTCCTCTTTGAGCACAAATCAAAAAGAGTTTTTTGAACTCCTACATATCTCACTTACAATCCCTCTCCCTGCTTTTCTGCAGAGAGGGTCTCCCCTGGCCCCTCAGTTCAAACCCACAGTCCTTTTTTTGCCTTCTCCTAGTAAAGACTTTGTGGGGTTCAAGAGGAGGAGAAGCAAAGGACTTCTTTTTTCCTTTCTCCAAAATATAACCATCTTCATCCTTACTCCCTATATCTGCAACCACCAAAGCACCACGCCATCACCAACCACCAGCCTAGATGCATGATCCAGAGGGGGTGAAGGGGCAACAGATGGCTCCAAAAAGGTACTTTTAGGGGAGCACAAAGTATCTAAAACATGATCCACATCCTAATTCACATACTGGCCAACAACCACATCCATGGTTTTCTCAAACTCCTTGTCAACCTCAAGATGAGGGACCAAGTGATCTTCAATATTAAATTCAGCCTACACGCCATTGCCAGTCGTTGATTCACCTTGATCTGGAGGAACCAAAGTATCCTTGGCCTCCTTGACCTTCCAAACCTTAGTTTGTTGAACAGCCTTAGGCAGGGCCACCTTAGCAGGGAAATCCTTAGCCCAATGACCCACTTTTTTACATTTGAAGCAAGAAAATGGAAGATTTTCAAATACAATTTGTTGCTTCCAGGTTCCCACCTTTGAGTTAAGGTGGAAGAACTCAAGCATCACAACATCTTGGTCAATCATGACACAAATCTGGCTGCAGCTAGCTGTTTTCTAGAGAGGGTGGCCTCATCAATAGAAACAATATGCCCAAAAGAGTTAGCCACCACCTTAAACACTTCATCCCAATATTCCAAAGGCAAGTTTGACAACTTTACCCACATAGGGGCTTAATGAAAAATGCATTTGGAAAGGTCCATCCCAGGTTCCCAAGAGCATAAAACCAGGGTAAGACGCCCAAAGGACCATGGTCCTTTTGCAAACACCGCTCTCAGGTCTTCATCATAGGAAAAGGCAAAGGAGAAGAAACCTTTAGCCATAGCCGCAACTTCGACCTGGTCTTTTAATGCCCACTTCTTATAGACCCAAGTGCGGACCTCCTCAATATTAGGTCGTGGACCTAAAAAATTTCCAACCAAAGAGAAATCCATTTTAGCTATATTTTTGTCAACAAGAGAGTCTGAAACAAACAAGGAAAAGCCACCTTCAACATTAGAATAAGACACTAACTCAAACACTGTGCCTTTGCCTTTAAGTTTAGAGTAAAAAAGGTCCATCTCTGCCCCAACAAAGATGACTAAATTGTCGGCCGACTACCTCCCACTGAAGCGAGCTCAATCTGGGGAATACTCAGATTAGTTGTAAATGATTCCCTAGATGGGGCCCGCTCATCATTACCAGCGACCACATGGTCCCCATGGTCCTTTGGAAATGCCTTCTTCGGTAGAAATCCATCACAAGACTCCTTGAAGGTCTCAATCACACACTTTCCTTTAGAGAACGCATCTTTGACCACATCCTCACCGCACGACCTGTCCCTCCCAACCACGCCACCAGAGAGCAACAACGCATCCACACAACATGATTTATCCTTCCCAACAACATCATTAGCAAGCCCCAAATCCATAGACTGACCGAACTGAAAATCGCCATGATTTCCAAGGATTGAGTTCAAATTCAAATCACTCAAGCCCGCCACCAAACCAGTCTTCTCCCCAATGGTCTCCTCTCCAACGGTCGCCATTCAACTTCCTAAAATGTTAAAATTTTCATTTTATTTTTCTCCTCTCGATTATGCCTTAGTCATACTCAAGACAACTAGAAACACTATATCTACGAGATCACCATGTGATCATGTACACTCAATAATATTGATAGTAATATTATTCTCAACCTTTTAATTATGCTTAATCAAGTTTAAAACTAAGGAGTTGTGTCTTTCGATGTTCAAAGGATTTTAATGTGGCTTTTTTGATAGGATGATGTCATATATTAATAATAGTAAATATCATTGAACCCAATTTTAGTGGGAACTAATTGGGAGACTTATTGAGGCTTTTATATTATTGTTGTATCATAACAATATTTTGACTACTACTATCTAAGGATGTACTCTTTACCGATATTTTATTCTTATATTGAGTTTGGATTACATGACGACTTGTGCCTAGGTATGCTTAGATCTCCATGCTTGGATAGATATATCATGGATAATAATATTCTTGAAAAAACATATTCAAATTATATTCTCATGCACAAGAGAATCTTAATTTGTGTAGAACCATGGTGGGTTTACAAGGAAGACTTAATATTAGACTGTTAAGGATTAATTAACTTCCTTGGGTAGAAAATCATATTGCCTTTCTTTATTAATTAGACGAGGGGTTTTCTATGTAGGAATTCCAAGTGTACATGTTTCTTGAGAGAAAATAATGTATTTTTATTGGCTATGAATGGTTTGTTGTAGCTATGTGCCTATTTTTTGTGAGCTTGGGATAACATTCCTTAAGATTGCCTATGCCACCTATATTGAAAAACTATAAGTATTATTGAGTAAGGTTGGATATTTGGCCTTAGATCTTTTTGATGACAAATGTGTTTTTGAATAGTGTGTTCTAGTTAACAATTTGAATGAAATGAATGGATTTGACTATTGTATAGTCATTATTTGTTTATGTGTACATGTTGAGTAGAGGCCATATCATGTGGGTACAATGTGATTCTTATGTGTTTGTGAAATTCAACTCTAGGTCTATAGGACTCTATGTATAAGTTATTGAATCAATTCTTTGTGATATACATATCTAGGTCCACGTGAACAATACTTGTGAACCCCTACTATGTGTAGATTATGTTTACATGGCTATAATAACCCCACCAATGTGAACCTCTAGGATATTTAGGTTGTGACAAGAAATCATTGGATTGTGTCAATGATCAATGCATGAGCTACTGCATAGAATTATCTAGCATTCACCTAGTTCAAAAAGGTGAAGGATTGCTAAGGGGCTCCCTAGTTATGATATGAGAATGGTTGATCTGGTAGTTACCCAATTATATGGGTAATAATAATTGGAGCTAATTGTTGTATCATGAGGGTTATCAAGTTGTCGCCTATAGCACAAGGGTGATTGACACCAAATGCTACCCATATTGTGAAGAAGATTTCTAAAAATATCACTAAGGTCACAATTCTTCCAAGGTGGGTATTTTTCATTGATGGCCTAAAGGAATTTGAAGTTGGAATCCACAAGGTTGGATAGATTCACCTGTGGAAATCTCACTTGTTCCTATATAACCCTTGTGATGGAGGGTGGACTCTTGGTGTAGTATGGGATACACTGAATCCTCTTCCTAGTCATATGATGGTGTCACAAGTAGTATGAGATGCTTTTCATTATTATGATTGGTGCAAAATATTGGGGAAAAGGATGAGACCCATGGTGTAGTGCACATTGCATCGACATTTCTTTTCTATAAATGGGATGCATTGAAAGGGTAGGTGTTAATCACTTGTTGTAGATGTGTTAGTCACTCACTATGTATTTGTGTCTATGACTTTGGGTTTTGTGCATATTGTTACTAATTCCCTTATCATTGATGACATCAACTAGTATGGTTTTCTTGATTTTTATCATAGATGGTGGTGATTTGGAAAAGAATGGGACCTATGGTGTAACATGGGATGAACCAACACTCATTTTCCAAGCGAGATTTTCTTATGGGCTTATGTGATTGTGAAGTAGGTAGTGGGATAATGCATGTAGTAGATTAAAGAAAATATGCATCCACCCAAGATAATTTCCACATAATCCAAATAGAGAAATCTATGCAAAAAAGTATTCATAATCCATATGCAAAAGAAAAAACAACATACCATCAAAGATGACACAAGATATACCTTGGAAAAACCCTCAAGAGGGAAAAACCCAACCTCCAAAAGAATCCATCACTTATGTATTATTCAACAATAAGCATTACAATAAATCTTCAAAGCTCTCAATGAACACCTTTGAAACATCAATCCCTCTACAAGCACTCCATGTGAACAAGCATGTAACCACACATCCCATGCCATGCTTCAACCCTCACAAATTCTAACAAGAGATTCTCTCAACCAACAAACGTTAGGCAACTACCCATGTGTTTGATTTTATAGAAATAAGCTCACACAAAACCGCCAAGTGGTATTACATAAAACCATGTGACAAATACCATGAGCTTACAAAATCATTAAACCCCATATTTAATTATTGGTACTAAGTTTTCACAACATTAGATATTTAATTAAATGTTACATACAACACATAAAGTGGCCCCAAAAATGCTAGAACCATGTAATGTACACATCCCTAGATCTCCTAGGCACACCACATAAATAAATATCACATTAATCACATTATGCAAGGTGGACAATACACATTTTTCTAACATTCTCCCATTTTTTGTATACATTGCATAAGGGGTAAACAAGTAAACTCAAACATGAACAAGGGAACAATCCCCACAACCACATATACCATTAAGGAATCAAAGTGTTCCATGTGCTCCATCAAGATACCTCCAACAAGAGTCAAGGTGCCCACCATCTCAAGCATGAATGCTCTTATCCTCCATCATGCCAAAACATAAAGATAAGAAAACATCCAAAGATATTCCACACTATTTGTCACAAAGAAGCATAACTCTTGCCTCTAACCAATATCCCAATACACAAACACTCAATCCAAAGGTAGCAAGTATGTATCAATAGTTGTCAAGATATAATCACCATAGCTGAAAATAGAACCCACATCAAATGCTAATACATACAACTATCCATACCTCAAAGGTATACAAATCATAACAAGTGAACCTCATGCCATCAAAATATACAACCCATAACATGCAATCACAAGCTCCAAGTGCCAAACCTGTCATAAAAAATGAAGATACACATCCAGGAACTCCCACTACAAAGGTAATGTCAAATCTGAAAAATGATCAAGGCATCCAAAGATCCACCAATAGCAACATAAAGAAGTGTAACCAACATCATTTAGTATCAATGAACATCCACAAAGATATGTAAAATCCTACAATATATCTCTCACCATGTCTTCAAAGCTCAAGCCCAAGTTCTCCAAACCCAACAAAGGAAAGAGATAAAGGAACCTACATGTTGTCACCAAAAAATAATGAAGTACAAGTAACAACACATGACCACAAATATAGTGATCACCATAGCTCCATACAAGATCTCAAATCCAATGTAATGTGAATACAAACATCCTGGAAGTAGAACAAGACCAAAGAGATAACCCGCAAATCAAAATATGTAGCATGTCCTTCTACACACCTTTAAAAGCTAAGCTATGATAAGTATGATATCCTCCATAAAACCCCAAAGATAATAGCACTATCCACATCTAATCATAACCAAGATGTATGCATCTCAAACGAAAGGAAGATCAAACCAAATCCAATCCCAAACCAAGGGAATAAGCCTAATAACATCTTCTAAACTCAACATCAATGAACAATCCCACAATGCATAAGGAGATAAACATGCCAACATCCCTCAAATGAATCATTTAGAACCAACAAACCATAGCTCAAGATCCATATGCATGAGAAGATAAAGCATAAAATATACTACATCTAAAAATAAAAATGGTAAATACCTCTGATGATTAACTGTTGAGTAGACCAAGAGTGGGGAATGAGAATGCTCCTCTAATATATCCAAGTCATCATGAATCATCTAAGAACAATCTATTCTTAGGTCCATGTTGAAATCACGTCCAACCAAGGTGTAGGATCCTCATACTTCCAGCTGAAATATCATCAATGAGTAACCCTCTCAACAAGTGTCTCTAATCTCAAGAGACCTCTTAACCTCACCTACGTCTCCAAGTATCCATGAGCACCTATAACTGATCAATCCATGCTAAACTCCAAATGCAATATAGCACCATCATGAAGCTCCCAAGAAAATAATCAATCTTACTAAATACCAAGAGAACCAACCAAGATCAATGTCAATGTCCCAATCGTGAATTGGGAACTCAATCATGACATCATGATCTTACATCTCATCAAAAGAAGATCATATGCTCCAATGAACATATCATGTACCTGTATCATGCCAACACTCTAAAGTACAATCAAGAGTCTATGATGACATAATACATAACCATCTTACCAAAACAAGGATCACATGTCAATTGTCAAAAGATAAATCATGACACCTCAACCAAAGACTAAAGAAGTTCTCCATAGAAAACCAAGATTCAATATCTCCATACCACATGAAGATAACCATCTCCTATCAGTGAAACCCAATATGTCAAATAAACCTCATTTCATAGAAGAAAACAAAATCCAAGAGTCCATCCATGACACCAACAAACACCATAGAAGATCATCCATCACCAAGTGATGAATCCATGCCATTGCCACAAGCTCCCACTAAACTGCGATACCAAGCTCTCCATGGAATAATGATAGCCATCCTCTAAATGAAGATCATCCATGGCCCCAATACAATCAAATAAATCAACACCAAGCTCCCAAAGGGAATAATGCAAACCACAATCTCCAAACCAAGAAGATACAACACCGCCAAACCATCACAGTCACAAGCACCCATTAAATTGTGTACAACCAAGCTATCCATAACATCATGATAATAACTTCCTCAATGAAGATCAACCAAAGGCCCTTACATAATCAAAGAACTCAAATGCAACATGAGCTCCCAAAAGGAAAAGTAAAACCATAATCCTCAAGCCAAGAAGCTACACCGCCACAAACCAAACATGAATCAATCCAACACCACCAACAAAGAACCTACACAAGAAATCATGTCATGCCAAAGTTCCTAAAGCACAAGGGATATCCATGACACCATCAAATGTACCACTAACACACTCCAACCATGTCACACCTGTGCAAATCACATAGTCAACTACATAGGTCCCACATCATGATTGTATCTAATCATACCATCCCTTCATCTCAACATGAAAATCAAACTAGCAAACCAAGTGACTAAACCAAGCCACAAATCTGAATTTGCAACAACACTGAAGCATCTATGGGCATAAACAACCCACATCCAAGTCATAAATGCAACCTGTAAGCATAGACAACCTACAACACTATAAAAATTGTAGATGCAACAACATAACATATAAATCCAACAATATATTGATAACCATGTCAAATAAGAGTAATCAGAGATATGCATGTGAGTATACAATAACTCCAACATCAAACACCAAGATCTAAATAGCCATAAGCTCACAAAATCACCATAGTCAAAAGAACCCATAAAAAACTCATATGAAAATAACAAAAAATAAATCATGCCAAAACATCTCCAAACCTTGTAAGGGAAATCTAGGTGCATCTCAAAGAAACCTCCAAGAACAGTAGTGCCTTCGGTAACTTTAATTTTAGGTTGCCTCAAAGACACGTACTACTATGTCCTAAAGCGGAAACAAACACAATTATTTCCCACATTAATCCTTCTGAGAGAAACTCATGTAAATTCAACAGCAAGCAACAACACAGATGAAACATACTACAGAAAACATAACACAGATTTTACGTGGGGAAAACCCTTTCGGGTAAAAAACCCCTCTCCAAAGTTCGAGCCATTGTATTATTCAGCAACAGAAAGTTACAATACAGTTTCAGGCTCTTAGCATTTCAGAGATTACATCTTGTTCATTTTGTATACAACTAGTAGCAAACTCTCCCGGAGAAATCAACCATGGCATTCATGATCAAGAGAGATTCTAGCACAACTCTACCTCTCTCTTCCTCTGCTTCAACCTCATGGTCTCGACCTTTCAGCCAACCACTCGATCCTCACTATCTCTCTCTCACTGGCTCTCGGCTCTTCTGCTCCTTGGCTTATCAGCTCCCTTCTCTTGTACTCATCCAGAACGTCCAATGCATACATATATGCATTCGTTCTCAACAGTCAGAAAGCAATCTCCAGCTCAGCATCATCATCATAACGAAGATGTTTCCACTTCCTCGTGTAGAGTTTTCCCTTTCCACACAGAAACGGTCGCAACGGTTTCACAGCAAACGGTTCACATTCTGCTTTCTCGGATTGGTCCACATCGCACCACGTCAGAAATTTTTCACTCGGTCAACAACGATCAACTTGTGTCACATGTCGGTGAGACACAAGAAGTGTCTCCCCGATGCCACAAGAACTGTTTACATGTTGTCGCCAAGAGTTATCTCCATCGGCAAGACATTATACTGAGTCTAGAAAGCTATCGCTTAGACTTCGTCATGTCACCAAGACCTCACACCGAAGATCACAAGGTATTCCAAAGAGTTCATCAGTCGGCAAGACTATCGCTCTTCGCGCAGACATTAGACAAAAGTTTTCAAGTCACATCGACCTCAGCATTCTCATTAGCGAGACAATCGCCATTTGATGAGACATCATACCGAAGTTCAAAGGTCATATCAATGTTAGCTTTTTCATCGACAAGACAACCACAGTTCGCCAAAACTTCATACCGAAGTCTTCAAGTTATGCGACATGAGAATTCCATTCAGTGAGACAATCGTCTTTCGCCAAGACATCACACCGAGCTCTTCATGTTATACCAAAACATTTCATTCGGCAAGACTTACCACTATCGCCGAGAGGTCATAGCGAACTCAACATGTCACATAGACAAGAGTATTCCCATCAGCAAGACTATCGTCTTTCACCAAGAGATCATACCAATGCCTTCATGTTATACCGAACACCGAGCAGTCGCCAAGAGTCATGGCGACATCAGGATTCCCATCAGCAAGACAAACGCTCTTCGCCAATACATCATATCGATGCCTTCAAGTTACACCGAAGACCCCAAAAGCATATTCGTCGGCGAGACTTTCCATATCGCCAAGACTTCACGCCAAAGCCTCTAGGTTACCTTGAGACCACTGTTCCCCAAGAGTCACACCGAAGACACCTGTTACAATGTCGACAGGACTTACCGCTTTCGCCAAGACTTCATGCCGATAGGAGCAAGTCATACCAATTTCCACATCAGCTAGATAGACCAAAGGTCACACCAATATCGGCAAGACTTCCTATCGTCGCCGATACATCATTCTGACAGTCCAAGGTTACACTAAAGGTTTCAGATGCCGATCGCCAAGATACTCAGGAGGTCACAGCGACAGTTCAGGATCTACTAGCAGATCGGCCAGACATCTCCTCAGTCTCACGGAAATTGCTCATAAGAAGTTTCAGCCTTTGGGATTGAGGCACACAATTCCAACAATCTCCCACTTGATGAAGATCACGCAGGCACCTCCAAAGCAACCAGGAACTAAGATCACACTAGCTCCACTAGTTCAAACCCTGCAACACTCAAGACACCCAATCAACATGATTCCACAGATAACAGTCAGCCCGACAATCTGCAACAAAGACCAGGCATCCAACTGCAACTCAATGACCAACAAGGCAACCGATCACAGCCTTCCAGGAAACCACATAGATCTCAAACATGCTCTCATGCTCTATCAAAAATTTTGCTCCAACATCCAAGATGTTCACCTTCAGGCAACAATCCTGTCATCTTCCAACATGCCACCTGTGGAAGAAGAATACAAAGCCAAGGTGTATAAGCACCATTCCAATGAACACAAGCAAAATATCCCAGTGATATCACCAACAAGATACTACTACCACTTCACTATGCTCAAATGCTATACATAAGCAATTTCAACTTCAAAGCTTCAATCAGAACACAACAGTGAAGTCATTCTCCAGAAACAAGATAAACAACACTAGTTAGAACAACAATTAGACTGACTGCTTCCATCCAACTGATAAACCCACACGACTGAAAATAGCACTCACAACTCGTGCTATTCTATCCAAACACACATACCTCACAAGTATAACCATTAGTAAACTTATGCCAATCCTTAACCAACTCATTTAATAGCAAAAACAAGCTCCAAGTGCCAATCAGTCGAAGAAGACAAGACACATACAGAAACTCCAACTACCTGAGTAATCCAGATCTGAAAGATCAAAAGGCATCGCAAGTCTACCAATAACATCACATAGAAAATGTAGCCGTGTAGTACCAAGGAAATATCCACAATGACATGCACAACCTGCAACAAACTGCTACAAGAAACATTTCTCTCACCAAAAACCTTCACGGCTACAGAGAGAAACTCTGCACATCATCTTCCTGTAGAACATCCTCCTACATACACTTCTAACAGCTAGCTATGTTAAGAATGATCTCCTTCTCATCCCAAAAGAAAAGCCTTAACAACATCCATCCGGTCAATCACCAAGATCAAACCGACTTTAAAACCAACATGGATGTAAGCATCTCAAAGAAGATCAAGCTACTTCATTCCCCATTTCAAGAAATCAGCCCATACAACATCTCCTACCAATTCTCATTAGTAAAAAGGAGATAAAACAAAACTGTACATCTTCCACTGTGAATCCTCCAGAACCATTAGACAACAATTCAAGATCCATATCATGAAAGTGAACTTAATAAAACACATCTAAAAAATGTAATGGGCCAAGTACCTTTCAAATAAACTGCCGAGTAGACCAAGAGTGGGAATGAGAATACTCCTTCAAGATAAACAAGTCATCATGACTAATCCAAGAGCAATCTCCTCATAGGTCTCTTATTGAACTCACGTTCAACCAAGGTGTAGGCTTCTCAGACTTTCTGCTGAAAATTTCATTAAGAATAGCAAGCAGCAACACTTCTCTCATAAGAGAAAGACAACCTCACCTTATTCTTCATGTATCCATGAGTACTAGCAACCGATCATCACATGCTAAACTTCAACTACATTACTGCACTATCACGAAGTTTCAAGCAAATAATCAAAGCACCCAATACACAAAGAATTACCAGACCACTGTCAAAGCTCCAATCATCTGAATCAGGAACTTATCATGACACCATGATCTACATATCCCCTTAAGAGATACCATGCTTTAGGTGACCTCACCATTGTCTCAAGTACAATGCACAATGCCAAAACTCCAGTGCACAAGCAAGAGTATACCATGACATAAAGCAAATAGACTTAAAAAGCAAACATCGCCTGTTAAGCACCACCAAAACCTTAGCCAAAGACTCCAAGCGTCCTCCATGGATCCAAGATGTTGCACATCTTCAAGTAATGTCCATGCAAATGTGAAAGAACCCTTCTGCAACAACAGGATCTAAGAGCTCTCCCAAGAAACATCTGCAACACTAAAGAAGACTATTCACCACCATGTGATGAATCCACAGTCACTGCTAAAGCTCCCACTAAAACGTGACACCCGAGCTCTCCAAGCATCATGACCACCTGCTACAGGTTCCCATAACTGACTATTCAGGTACTCAATAGTATCCATCCTCTCATCTCAAAGCACCACACCAATGCACAAGTGACCACAGACAAGGGCAGCTAACAAGTTTGCACCAACAATGAATCAACCTTGTGGATATAGATAGTCCACTTCCGAGTTGTCTCACAGCAACCATGTAGGTAAAGAAAGCCCGCAACATTGCACAACCTGTAGATCCATTCAACAAAAACATGCAAACCTATCATCACATTGGAAATGCAAAATTGAGATCTCAAAGAGAATAACCACGTAGACAACATGACTCAAACACCAGATCACACCAAATCTGATTTGCCAATCATGTCCACAACGAGCACCATAATCAAGAAACCCACAAGCACCACCACAGGAATGCTGAGTGACAAATCACGTACCAACACTCCCATGCAGAGAAGAAAACATGCCTCCTCAAACCATGCACCAAGCATGCATGCAGAACTACAACTATCTCATCCAGCAACACCCAAAAAAAAACCAGGGTCTAGAAAATAGCTTAATAGCAACTCCACATGACCACAAGTTTTGCTTAACCGTGTAAAACCTGCAAAACCACAAAGCCATGCAAGTACAAAACATCCTTTAAAAAAGGAAACAACAATTCAGGAAATCCAGGCCCCTTTCAGGCCAAATCTAAACCACCAACATGTACATGCATCCGAGAAAGAGAGAAAGGCTATTTCAAAAGCTTGCAAATCATCTAATGATTAACTTCATAGCCTTTATGTATTCGAGGTTAATAGGAAACAGTGCCTTCCAACACCAGGAAACACCACCTAGCATAAGCACTCTCTTCCATGGCTGAGAAACAAACTAGGCTTCTCCATATCACCCAGGAGCCTGTCACACAAACGCCCAATATGAAAGCTTTACTGCTACACAACCACAGAGTAAGAAAATCCACCTCATACTCCAAGGTTATACAACTACCAACCAGGAGACACAGATCACAAAAAAACATCATGATCAACTCCCTTTTCCATCTACACCATAAGGATCAATAAAACAGACAATTCCTCCAGATTTCCTCCAGCCTAACAAACTGAGAAATCTTCACAGGAGAAATACCCAGAACCAACAACCAGAAGATGGCTCTAATACCACTTGTAAGGGAAATCTAGGTGCATCTCAGAGAAACCTCCAAGAACAATAGTGCCTTCGGTAACTTTAATTTTAGGTTGCCTCAAAGACATGTACTACTATGTCCTAAAGCAGAAACAGACACAGTTATTTCCCACATTAATCCTTCTGAGAGAAACACATGTAAATTCAACAGCAAGCAACAACACAGATGAAAGATACTACAGAAAACATAACACAAAGATTTTACGTGGGGAAAACCCTTTTGGGTAAAAAACCCCACTCTCCAAAGTTTGAGCCATTGTATTATTCAGCAACAGAAAGTTACAATACAGTTTCAGGCTCTTAGCCTTTCAAAGATTACATCTTGTTCATTTTGGATACAACTGGTAGCAAACTCTCCTAGAGAGATCAACCATGGCATTCATGATCAAGAGAGATTCCAGCACAACTCTACCTCTCTCTTCCTCTGCTTTGATCTCATGGCCTCGGCCTTTTGGCTAGCCACTCGGTCCTCACTATCTCTCTCTCACTGGCTCTCGACTCTTCTGCTCCTTGGCTTATCAACTCCCTTCTCTTGTACTCATCCAGAACATCCAATGCATACATATATGCATTCGTTCTCAATAGTCAGAAAGCAATCTTCAACTCAGCATCATCATCATAATGAAGATGTTTCCACTTCCTCGTGTAGAGTTTTCCCTTTCCACACAGAAACGGTCGCAACGGTTTCACAGCAAATGGTTCACATTCTGCTTTCTCGGATTGGTCCACATCGCACCACGTCAGACAGTTTTCACTCGGTCAACAGCGATCAACTTGTGTCGCATGTCGGTGAGACATAAGAAGTGTATCCCCGATGCCACAAGACCCGTTTACACATTGTCACCAAGAGTTATCTCCATCGGCAAGACATTATATCGAGTCTAGAAAGCTATTGCTCAGACTTCGCCGTGTCGCCAAGACCTCACACCGAAGATCACAAGGTATTCCGAAGAGTTCATCAGTCGGCAAGACTATCGCTCTTCGCCCAGACATTACACATAAGTCTTCAAGTCACATCGACCTCAGCATTCTCATCGGCGAGACAATCGCCATTCAATGAGACATCATACCGAAGTTCAAAGGTCATATCGATGTTAGCTTTTCCATCAGAAAGACAACCGCAGTTCGCCAAGACTTCATACCAAAGTCTTCAAGTCATGCTGACGTGAGAATTCCATTCGGTTAGACAATCGTCTTTCGCCAAGACATCACACCGAGCTCTTCATGTTATACTGAAACATTCCATTCAGAAAGACTTACCGCTATCGCTGAGAGGTCATAGCGAACTCAACATGTCACATAGACAAGAGTATTCCCATCGGCAAGACTATCATCTTTCGCCAAGAGATCATACTGATGCCTTCATGTTATACCGAACACCGAGCAGTCGCCAAGAGTCATGGTGACATCAGGATTCCCATCAGCAAGACAAACGCTCTTCGCCAAGACATCATATCGATGCCTTCAAGTTACACCGAAGACCCCAAAAGCATATCCGTCGGTGAGACTTTCCATATCGCCAAGACTTCACACCGAAGTCTCCAGGTTACCCCGAGACCACTGTTCGCCAAGAGTCACACTGAAGACACCCGTTACAATGTCGACAGGACTTATCGCTTTTTCCAAGACTTCATACTGAAGCATACAAGTTACCCCAATGACTCCAATCGGCGAGACATCTCTCGGTTGCCAAGACTTCATGCCGATAGGAGCAAGTCATACTAATTTCCACATCGGACAGATAGACCAAAGGTCATGCCAATATCGGCAAGACTTCCTATCGTCGCCAAGACATCATTCCAACAGTCCAAGGTTACGCTGAAGGTTTCAGATGTTGATCGTCAAGACACTCAGGAGGTCACAACGACAGTTCTGGATCTACTAGTAGATCAGCTAGACATCTCCTCAGTCTCACCGAAATTGCTCACAAGAAGTTTCAACCTGTGGGATTGAGGCACACAATTCCAACAAACCTAATCCACTACATAGTGCTTTGAACAAGCTTTCCATCAACTATAAGAAGTCTAGAATCCAATTCTGTATGCACAAGTTATGACCTCTCCAAGCTCAAAAGGAACATTTGACTTCCAGTAAGCATTTCATTATTAAAACAAAAGAATATGGAAAAACCATTGAATTGAAAGTGTAGAGCACATAACCACCTTTCTAACAAGTATAAGAAGTCTAAAAATGGACACCCTAGACAAAAGTTATGCCCCTAAAAAAAGTTATATAATTCTAGTATATGGTGCAAAAAAAGGTGGTGGTAGGGTGACCCAGTGGTGGTGGCGACACCACCTAGGTGGCGCCGCCCCCTATTTCAACCGAACCCGGCCATATAATAAAATTTGGTTTGATTTGAAAAGTTTGTGAATTTAAAAAAATTAATGCCAATTTTAATTATTTAAATGTTGGTGGATAAATTTTGAATGGGGTTGGCCCCGAACCTACTGGACTAGCAACCATTGCAGGGGATGACACTCCTATCGATGGTATTGTCAATAATTTTTTTTATTTTTTTTAATAAAACCAAATGGGGTTTTTAATTTTATTTTATAGAGATTTATTTTAAAATACCGTAGAATTTAATTTTTAATTTTATTTTGATGCCTTCTGCAAACGTCATATGATCGTATGACTAGTGTAGGGGCAAATTTTTTTTGCATTTTTTCTATAACCAAAATATGTCAAATTTTATGTCTATCTTGATCTCTCAGGCCTCCTAGATCCAATCGTGAGTTATTTTTTATCCGAAGGGGTCATCTACAACACTTCCCCTACAAAACCCTCATGATGAATATCCATAAAAAAACCCTTTTTCCAACAAAAATTCATAAACTCAGATCTACAAAAAATAATCACAAATTTGCAACCCCAAAATCCCAAATCTGCAAAAAACACCTACACAAAACCTTCATATTTTGCAATTTCTTCATTCTTTCCATGCAAGCCTTGGATTCAACTATGCACTAGATCTACTTCAACAAGGGTTATACAAACTACAACCATGGTTATGACACCAAATGAAAGGAAATATGCATCCACCCAAGATAATTTTCACATAACCCAAATAGAGAAATCTATGCGAACAAGTATTTAGAATCAATATGCAAAAGAATAGACAACATACCATCAAATATGACACAGATATACCCCATAAATACTCTCAAGAGAGAAAAATCTAGCCTCCAAAAGTATCCATCACTCATGTATTATTCAACAATAAACATTACAATACATCTTCAAAGTTCTCCATGAACACATTTAAAACATCAAGCTCTCTACAAGCACATAACCACACATCCCATGCCATGTTTAACCCTCACAAATGTTAACAAGATATGCTCTCAACTAGTTGTGAGATAAGAGGGATTCGTTGCACACAGGTCTCTTCGTTCTCAAGATATCACCAGGGAACGAACTACCCTTATCCACCTCAGCATAAAGAAATTGCAAAGGAAATAAGTACACGTTAGCTTTCATAGAAAACTACTTCAAATCCTGAGGGAGTGAAACTTTTGGATTTCTATCTCTAATAGAGGAGCTTTCGGCCAAAGGACGACAACACAGATTCAGGATGCCAGCATAGCACGCTATCGTCAAATGGTGTGCTGGCGTCCTAAGCAACAAAAATCTGAAGAGCTCAGGCGGTCAAAATAAAGTCTCACTTCCTAACTCAGATCTAAGGTCTTCTGAACAAAATAATCAAACAAAGAACACAAACTTCAAGTAAATCAAAAAGAGAACTTAGAGAAAACTTACCCTCAACTAGACGTTTGAGTCTCCACTCCAAACTCTGCTTTGCAACCTACACACAGAAGAACGAGGGGAAAGGTTGGGGCTGTATACGGGTTTGCCTCAATTAGACCCCTATTTTGGTGTTCCCACCTCCACAGACAGCCAGATAGGAAAGGAGTGTAAACGAAATAGACAAAGCGTGTGGTGAAAGCAAAACCCACTTCAGAAGTAGAACCCGCACCACTAAGTAGTAAATGAACAAGTAGATAGGAAAGAGTGAGAGAGAGAACATTACCCACGGGCCTAGACCCTCTCCAGAGCACATGGACGCACCTTTGAGTGCTTGCTTGAGAGTTGTAGTTGTTGGAGGGACCTCAGTTTAGCATGGCTTCGCTTGTGAGAGTGTTGCTAATGAAGAGAACTCAAGAGTGACCCTTGAAGAGAGATCTTGACTAAATCACTCTTGAACCCCAAAATGAGAGTAAAAGAGGGGTTTTTGTTGCATGCAAGGGTGACAAAGAGCCACTACACCCGAAATATAACTGCAAGGACATGTGTTGAGAGAGTCAAGATTCAAGATTCCTCATTTTAAACTTGAAAAACCGCCAGGATGCAAGCGTTCCGCGCAAGCATCCAAGGCCTCAATTTTTGGGAAACGTGTCATTAGGTTGTTGTTGCTCTGCCATTGGTCCACATGGAGTCAGAATCGTGAAATTTTGAGTCATGGGACTTTTGTCATCAATGCTCTAGGGTGTTATAAATGCTAGGTGAAAGTGCAAAAATGTGGAATTTCCCCTAGGTGCAATTCTGCGACATTATATTTTGCCCCCACTTTAGTGGGCTCGATTTTGGAAAAAAATTAGTCGCTCTAAAGTAGAGAAGAAAATTTTTACCCCAAATTTGAAATTTTATGGATTTGTGTGCCAAGAAAAAAATTCCTTAGAGGTTACTAAGGTCGAGCTAGCCGGCATCAAAGGTGCCCCCAACAACCGAGCTCAAAAAACAACAAAACGGGTTGTGAAAAATTGCACCAAACTTTAATTTGCAAAACTCAAATTTAAGTCAGTTTCAAAATTTGGAAGAAGCTACCACGGCAAGAGGAATGATCAAGAAAATTTGATGATTCAAAGGAAAAATATGGTAAAGAGGTGACTATATGCCCCCTCCTGAGTTTTCCACCAACTAGGTGGGGTAAATTCAGGAGAAATCAGAGAGCCACAAACTCCAAGAAAAATGGGCCTCGGGGGGCTTATATACCTAGGTGGGTCCCTAGAAGGGTCATTTTCACTATTCACTGCAAGGAAATTGTTGGCTTTTATGAGAGAAAAGTCAACAAAATGTTGAGCAGGAGAGAGTATGAGGCACCAAGACTGGAGCAGCTGAGGGACCGAGGTATACTGAGCATGTTATTTATATTTTAGTACTTTCAGTTTTCTTTGTTTATGATTACACAAATATGCCATGCGATACTGATCTTGCTCTTTCTTTTCGTGATTGCATATAATGCATAGGGATGGAATGGGTTGATGGCCCAGTGTATATCAAAGGTGGCCCCTAACGTGCCCATCTAGGGGAAGATGCTTGAGGCATACCGACCAATTTCCATAGGGTGACACACCCATCTATTTGATTTGATAGCACGTCTGAGGACCACTTACGAGGAGCGAGGAGTGGAGATGGTGCAGTTGACTATAGAGGAAACCACTCTCTGAGGGAAGTATGACCAGTTGTCAAGGGAGTTGCAGACGACGCTTGACGAGCGAGATGCGGTCGTGACAAGGGTCGATGCTGCCAAGCAGGCATGTGACATCTTACAGAGCCACCTCAATGACCTTGACAGGCAACCGACAGCTGTGATCCTGGCAGATGCTTAGCAGTTGCAGCATGATTTGATGTAGGTGCGAATAACCATATGCTCCCTGGAGGGGGAGATTAGAGGGACGCGTGTAGCCTTGTCTACGTCACACACACACCGATCCCGATCTATGACCACCGTGCAGCCCCTCCCCAGACCACAATAGCAGTAGCCTGAGTCGGAGGGCTCCAGGAGCCACACGCCATAGCCATAGGGACCTCTTATTTTTGTACATCAGTTTTGTAGAAAGATATATATATATATTGTAAATATTTTGTATAGACATTGACACATATTCAATAGCTCGATAAGTTTCATCATCAATTAACCCTTTAAGGGAAACCCGCAAAGATGAAATTTCTAACTCTAAAGGCATGATGGCTTTGACATCATACATGAGGTTGTAAGGCATCATTTCCATCATCGTACAAACACTCGTGTGATAGGCCTACAAAGCGTACATTAACTGAATATGCCAATCCTTACTGTGCTTATTAACTATTTTACGAATTATGAGCTCAAGAGTCTTATTAGATGCTTCTGCCTGACCATCATATTGCGGATAGTAAGGTGTAGAAAATATATGTTGAATGTGCAATTTCTCTAAGAATTTCTTTACTTGTTCTTGAATGGCATACCATTGTCAGAGACAAGTGTAGAAGGCAATCCAAAATGAGAAATAATGTTGTTTAGAAGAAAACTACAAATAGCTTCAGCGTTTGTGGATCGAAGTGGAATGGCTTCAACCCACTTCATGAAATAATCTGTAGTGTTAATGATAAATGTATGTCCCTTAGAAGAAGGAGGTGATATTTTTCCAATAATATCCAACCCCGATTTCACAAAAGGACAAGGAGATGTCTGATTCTATAACTCTTATGCGGGTGTGTGAATAAGATGACTATGCTATTGACATTGCGGGAACTTTTTAACAAAATTGAAGGAATCTTATTCCATCATTTGCCAAAAGTACCCCATGTGTATCAAATTCCTCACCAGGGATTTACCACCAAAGTATCCACCCACAGAGCCTGAATGGGCTTCTTTAGGGGCAAGGGGTATTTCCACTTTAGTCAGACATTAGAGAAGCAAGTCGTTATAATATTTTCGATAGAGAACATCGGATAAAATAACATAATAGGCTAAAAGCTTTCATATACGAGTGTGATCATTCTTCATCCCATCATCAGGAAAGTTTCTAGTATTTAGGTAGTTGTAAATATTAGAGAACCATTCTCCCGAGTCCACGTGAGAACACACAAAGGCGTCAGATTTAGGTTGTTCAGAAAATGTCGGGGTTCAAAGAACTTGAACCACGAAGTGGTATTCTTTTGTATCTTCATCTGAATGGACCAGGGAAGCAGTGCTCACCATGACATCTGCATGTTGATTCTCCCTCCTAGGGACATTGTCTATTGTGAAGGAAGAGAACTGATTAAGCAAGGACAAAGAAAGCTCTCGATATCAAGAAAACTTACTTTGCTTAGCTTGATAGGTTCCTGTAATCTAGTTCACAATGAGCTTAGAATCACCCAGTATGTAGAGATGTTTTATCTTAGGGAAATCGTGGCACATAAGCTAGCAATGAGAGCTTCGTACTCAGTAATATTATTAGTACAAGGAAAGTCCAATCGAAAGGAGAAAGGGACCAATTTACCTTTCAGTGACATTAGAACCACACCCGCTCTGGAACCAGTTTAACATCTCGACCCATCGAAGTACATTTTCCACTTGAGGTCATAATTGATCACGAAAATGTTCTCATCAAGAAATAATTCCAAACCCGAGAAAGAGCGAGATGAAGGAGTATCTACCAATTGATCAACAACAACTTGACCTTTTATTGACTTCTGAGTAATTAACTTTATGTCGAACTCAGAAAGCAACATCGGCCATTTCACTAACCTCCTAGCAAGGTTGGTACTAGAGAACAAATGCTTTTGAAGGTCACTTTTTATAATGACATGTGTTTTAGCATGGAGAAGATAGTTCCTTAACTTTTGTGTAGCAAATACAAGAGCAAGGAATTGTTTCTCCATGGAGGAATAACGAGTTTCGTAATCAAATAGAACACGAATAATGTAGTAGACTGCTCTCTTTTTCCCAACATCATCATACTGAACCAACAAAGCTGCCAAAGTGTATGGTGATGTTGTGAGGTAAAGCAAAAAGGGTCTATCTTGCATAGCCGACATCAATACAGGAGGATTGGCCAAATAGGCTTTGATTGACTCAAAATCTTTTTGGAACTCTTCATCCCATATGAAGCAAACATCTTTCTTCAATAGACAAGTGAAGGAAAGAGTGTGATCAACCAATAGAGATATGAATCTACGAATAACCTGAATCTTCCCTTGTAAACTCTGTAATTCAATAATATTCTTGGGCAGAGGCATGTTAACAATAGCATTGATAGTATTTGTGTCGACTTTGATTCCAAGGTGAGAGACTATGAACCCTAGAAGTTTGTCTATGTCTACACCAAAGACACACTTAAGAGGATTGAGTCTCATCTTATAGAGTCAAAGCCTCTCAAAAATAAGATGAAGGTTCTTCACATGATCTTGATGAGTTATAGATTTTTCCAAGATGTCATCAACATAATCTTCTAAGATCTTATGAATAAAATCATGAAATATTAAGGTCATCGCCCGCTGGTACGTTGCCCCTGCATTCTTTAACCCAAAGGGCATGACCACATAACAAAAGGTACCCCAAGGGGTAGTGAAGGTTGTCTTGTACTAATCTTTCAGATTAATACATATATGATTGTAACCCAAGAAACCATTCATAAAAGATAACAATGCATGGCCTGCAGTCGAATCCACAATCATATCTATATTAGGCAACGTAAAGTCATCCTTAAGAGAAGTCTTATTAAGATCACGAAATTCAATGCATATATGAATACAGCCATCAGGTTTACTAACAAAAACTATGTTTGAAACCTAAGGGGAGTAGTAGATTGGACGGATAAAGCCTGCTTTCAATAGCTTCTCTATCCCAGTCTTAACCATCAATGCCACCCTAGGATTGATCTTCTGATTTTTTTGCTTAACTAGCTTGGCGTCGAGACATAGGATGATATTTTGAACCACTATAGACTCATTGATACCAGGCATGTCCTCATATGACCAAGAAAATATGTTAGGATGGGAATGTAGGAGGTCAGAATGTTCTTTAGCTTCTTCGGAAGAAAGGCACTTTATAACCTTGATCATTTTTTTAGAAGATTTAGGATCCATAGATATTTCAATGGTATATCCCTTAAGGAGAGAACTACGATCTTTAGAATGTGATATTGGAACATCATCACCAACATTGGATAGAGGGTCCTCCTCATCAACACTCGAAAAATTCCCCAAAGTACACTTGTTTATGCAAGCGATACAGGAATCATCTCTTGTGATGAAAGGGAGGCAATGGGGAGTAGGCACCTAGGAATTCCTCAAGTGCTTCATCCGAAAAGAAGAAATCTAAAGGGATTTTCCCAGCCTGCTCCCTATCCCCTATCAATTCAGGATGGACCAAACTCAGTGGTTCACTCGAAATCATCTTAACTCTCCACCAAGGTTTTTGTTTAGATTGTTCAATAGAGCACCCCAAACCCAGATAGTGCTTTCACAGCTTAAACTAAATGGGGACTTGATACACCCTAGGCCTTTCTGGCTATAGCCATATTGAGAAGTGAGTTCATATTTCAAACCATAATGAGTTTGTAAAAATTCGGGAGGCGGTGGCTCCATATAGAGGGATTTGTTCCACCAATGAACATTGAATGCATCCACGAGACAACAACCACCATCTTTATTTGGTTCACAAACATTAACCTCTTTTGCAAGAGTAGGACTACTCTCCTCAGCAGGGGAAGGACCGATCTCCTAGTCTCTTAGTCAATGGGAGTATCGTCTACTTTTACGCTAGAGGCATTTGAAAAATCAAGACGAGTGGGACTCGCTTTGTATTCTGTAATGAAGAACTTAGAGAATTCTAAGAAGCCCCAATCATCACCAAGGAAAGAATTTGATTCAAAAGAAGAAGAAGAATATGGGGAGGACTTAGGACTTTCTACTTTAGGTGGCTTGTCTTTAACGACATTCGCTGTGGGAAAAATCTCCACAAAGGGTATTGCCGAGGAACATGTCACAAAGCCCGACCAACAGCTGCTAACTCACAAAGATGAACAACTTCTAGATCAGCTTTAACCATGACCACCCAATTATTCGCAACAAACTTTAAAGAACAATGTAAAGTAGAGGTTACAACACCCATAGCATGAATCTAGGGTCTCCCTGGAAGAATATTGTAAGGTAAGGGACTAGGCATCACATAAACCAAAGTAGGTAAGGAAACGGGGCCTAGTTGCAAAGGCAGTATTATCGTGCCTAGAGCTTGACTGTCAACATTATTGAACCCACGAATGTACAAGGAAGAAGCAGCTAGAGAGGATGAATCAACTTTAATCTTAGGTAGTAGGTCAATACCGCAAACGTCGAGAGCTGAACTGGTGTCAACGAGAGTAGGCCTGATACCAATATTATTAACATTAATTATAATCATCAAGGGGCCCACTTGTTTCTACACATTTAGAGGTGGGAGTTCTTGTGGATGGAACGTGATATTCGGAGAATCTACTTGAATATGAGCCAACAACGCATTAACATTCATAGTCCTAGCGGAGGTAGGCAAGAGGATCTTCTGTAAGGATTCTTGAAGCATCTCCTGATAAACCAGAGTGGTTTGAAGCAAATCCCAAAGTGAGATCTTAGCCAGACTAACACAAAGTTGCTCGACAAGATCATAATCGCCTGGTGCTTTGATCACAGGTTTAGGTGTTGAAGGAAGGCTTGGTTGACAAGGCGATAAAGAATTAGGAACTTGAGTGGGTTGAGATGTAGGAACAAAAGGTTGTTGATCTAAGTTCTATTTTTTTCTTCATGTATTATATGTGTGCCCAACAACATTATAGGAAGTGCATTCCGTAGCTTTTACGAACCTTGAGTATAAGTCCGAAGAATCATCTCGATATGAAATCCCATAGACAGAATAATTCTCCCTAGAAGGGCTAGTCGGGGTCACATAAATGACGGGTTTCTTAGGGCTTGGAGGAGCCACAAAGACCACAACTACATTTATTGACTCCTCAGCTTGCAGAGAGGAAGTTTGCTTAGAAGGTTTGCAGATAGAGGAGGGCACTTCTAAGAAGTCATCTAGAGCATCATCCAACATATTGAAATATTCCTTAGAGAAAGTGTTATTGTGAACATGGACACATTGTAAAAACAGATCCAACATGTTTCACATCGGGTTCACCAAAATGTGAGATAAGAGGGATTCGCTGCACACGAGTCTCTTCGTTCTCAAGAGATCACTAGTGAATGAACTGCCCTTATCCACCTCAGCATAAAGAAATTGCAAAGGAAATAAGTATGCATTAGCTTTCATAGAAAACTATTTCAGATCTCGAGGGAGTGAAACTTTTGGATTTTTGCCTCTAATAGAGGAGCTTTCGGCCAAAGGACGGCAGCGCAGATTCAATACGCCAACGGGGCACATTGTTTTCCAAATGATGTGTTGGCATCCTAAGAAACGAAAAGCTCAGGAGCTCAAGCGAGCAGAATAAAGTCTCACTTCCTAACTCGAATCTAAGGTCTTCTAAACAGAGAACAAAAACTTCAAGTAAAGCACAAAGAGAATTCAAAGAAAACTTACCCTCAACTAGACATTCGATTCTTCACTCCAAACTCCGCTTTGCAACCTACACATAGAAGAACGAGGGGAAAAGTTTGGGGCTGTATAGGGGTCTACCTCAGTCAGACCCCTGTTTTGGTGTTCGCACTTCCATGGACAACTAGATAGGAAAGGAGTGTAAATGAAATAGACAAAGCGTGTGGTGAAAGCAAAACCCGCTTCAGGAGTAGAACCTGCACCACTAAGTAGTAAATGAACAAGTAGATAGGAAAGAGTGTGAGAGAGAGAACATTACCCATGGGCCTAGACCCTCTCTGAATCACACAAACACACCGTTGAGTGCTTTCTTGAGAGTTGTAGTTGTTGGAGGGACCTCAGTCTGGCAGGGCTTCGCTTGTGAGAGTGCTGCTATGAAGAGAACTCAAGAGTGACCCCTGAAGAGAGAGCTTGACTGAATCACTTGAACCCAAAAATGAGAGAAAAAGAGGGGTTTTTGTTGCATGCAAGGGCAGCAAAGAGCCATTACACCCGAAATCTGACTGCTAGGACACATGTTGAGAGAGTCAAGATTCTAGATTCCTCATTTCAAACTCAAAAATTTGCCAAGACGCTAGTGCGCCACATAGACATTCGCACGCGGCATAGGTGTCCAAGGCCTCAATTTTTGGGAAATGTGTCATCAAGATGTTGTTGCTCTGCCACTGGTCCACATGGAATCAGAATCGTGAAATTCTAACTCATGGGATTGTTGTCATCAATGCTCTAGGGTGTCATAAATGCTAGGAAAAAGTGCAAAAATGTGGAATTGCCCCTAGGTGCAATTCTGTGACATTACACTAGCCAACCTTAGACAACTAGCCATGTGTTTGATTTTATAAAAGCAAGCTCACACAAAAGCACCAAGGGCTATTACATAAATCCATGAGCTTGCAAAACCATTAACCCCCACATTTAATTCCTGGTACTAATTTTTCAATGTTAAATATTTTTCCATGTGCAACTCCACATTAAATATTTAATTCAATGTTACATACAACACATAAAGTGGCCCTAAGAATGCTAGGCCCATGTGATGCACACATCCCTAGATCTTCTAGGTGCACCACATAATCAATAAATATTACATTAATAACATTATGCAAGGTGGACAACACACCTTTTCCTAATAGTAGGTTGCATCGATTTCCACTTGATTAGACATTCTTTATGTAAACATGTGATGTATATGTGGATTGTTCACATTGGATATAGGTGATGTATGGTTATACTATTCATCATTGTACTTGTGATGTGTGTACGAGCTAGTCATTGTTTTACTTGTCATGTGTATGAGATATCCACCTTGTGTAAATGTGATGTATGCTCAAGATAACCACTGTGTGAACTTTGGATTTTGAAATGATATTGAACCTATGTGAATTTTTGTGTTTGTACACTAATTATTAGTATGGAACCAACACTTGACTGGATGTGTTTTTATCATTGTAGTGTAATTGGAATAAATCAAAAGCATAATCTTAATTAATAATCTTGAGGTAAAGTGAGATTAGAGATATCATATAAATGGAGAGAATGAACTCTCTTTATCATTGGTGTAGGAAATACAAAGCCTTTGATTTACGAATGGGGATATATAGGTAGGGTCATCACAAATGAACCCTTGAGATTTGGGCATAAGCCTAACGATGACCCTACTATTGGGAGCTACCACTTTCAAGTGTAAGAATATGTTATCACGGAATCAAGCAGCGCTCTTCCACAGATAACCCCCCTACGAAACTTGTTCGTTTCCTAGGTTCGTGAAGTTCAAGCACGTAAAATGAGGCAATTTTTAATCCACCTCAAAGTACATTCCAAAGCCTCAAACAATCCGTTTGAGCATCCCTCTACGTTCATCTCACGAAGACCTTCGAAACGAGTACCTTTGCGAACTCTTGTCATTTATACTTAGTGAAATTGCCAAAAGTGCAAAAGCTCCAAAAAAGAGCGCTCCAACTTTTGCAAGAAAAATGACTAAGTACCAAAAGTGCAAGGGCGGGCTTTTTCAGCGCCCTTACACTTAAGTGCTTTTATGTTTTGGTTCAAAGGCACTAATTTTTAGCGCCCTTGCACTTTCTCTTCATACTTAGTCAATTTTTGACTAGGGCGTTGTTTTTTGGGTCTTTTGCACTTTTCACTAAATGTGCCATATTTTATGCCACTTTTTATTGAGGCGACTTGAGTTCATTTTAAACACCTGTAAATCAATTAAAAGTGATTTTTGGTCGCCACTTCCTCATCCTTATCATTTGCAAAACACTTCTCTTGGCTGGGTGAATTTCTTCAATAATCAAAACGCATTTTTGGTGAAGATCTCCCATTTGGTCGAGCTAGGTTTTCTCCTTTTTGTTTCAGGTATGATTTTACTTCTTTCCTCTTTCTTTATTTTTCTTTCCAAGTCTGAGTTCATCTTTAAATCTAGAAACATGTTATTGTTTATTTTCTTATTTTGTTTTTCTTTTGGTTTCTTCTCCACACATTTTCCTCTTTTCCTTCCATCTACAAAGTTCTCATGCCCGAGCATGAGTTTTTCTCCCTCTCCAAAAACGTGTTTTCTTGCCAGATGAAACGAAGAGAACTCCATAGTTCGTGTTGGGATTTTCTTCTTGTTTAATGTGCATTTTTTGTCTCTATTTGCACCGCCTTGCTTCTCCAACGCATTTTGAAACCTTTCTTGTTCCCCATTGAACTCATGCCTTTCTTTGTTGAGCATGCGGGGGTTTCACAAAATGAAGGTTTCAAATCTTTGAATGAGCTTCACTCATAATGCTATGGTGGTGAAATTGAAGACTTTTACACCATATTTTGGTTCAAGTTTCAAATCTTCAAATGATGCTAAGTTCTCATGGCAGGGCAGGATTTTTTATCAACACTACATTACACTCATTTGGTGAGCTAAATGCTATGGCATTGTTTTTCCACGCCATTACACATCCATTCATTAGCCAAGTGTCAAGGCGGGCTTTTTCAGCGCCTTGACACATTACTTCTCAAATTTACATGCCAGGTGCAAGGGAGCTAATTTTCAGCACCATTGCACCAAAGTTGAAATTCTCCAAGTGCAAGGGCGTTGATTTTCAGCGCCCTTGCACTTTTTTGAGCTTTTTGCTTCGAACACTTCAAAGTGCCATATCTTCGCTCTGGACCCTGTTTTTTGGCTCTCGCATCATTTTTGTGCTTCATCACTTGTTTCACACTTGCTCAACATCATTTCTCACTTCACGCATCCCAATGCTATTTTTTTACTAACGTTTGTTGATTCCACATCTTGTAGTTCCTTTTCAGATCTCATCAGGGGATCCTTGAAGTTGTTTCTTGTTGATTCAATTGCTCTCAGATGACTACCAAGAGATCTTCATCATCTTCAAAGGATAAAGACAAATGAAATACAAGTACCAAGGTGTTTATCCACCAACAGTAGTGATTTCAAAGGTGGATAAGATAAAATATACCGAGGTCGATCATCGAGACCTTGATGATTTCGTGGAAAGAACTGAGAAGAAGCCTCTTGAAAATTCTCTAAGAGTCGTTGTGCACAGTAATTTACATTTGGTGTCCATGTTCCCTACTTCTACACATAATATATAATTTTTCCTCCAAGTTGCATCCCATTACATTAGGGAAAGCAGAAGTGTGATTGATTCTTCTGAGCATGAGATATTGAGACTTGACCTTGAATTCTTTGATATTTTTTTTTAGAGTTCCACAGATGGAGAAGTACACTAACATCTCAATACAACAAGAGCAGGAAGTCTATGAATCAGATCCTAGCAAAGCTAAATACTTGATAAATAGTCAATGGTTGAAAGAACCTAGGCACACTATCTCAAGATGGTCGAAGGGACTCTCGCGAAGTGACTTCAAGGAAGATGTCAGGGACATGATCACACTTTTGAGAAAAGTTAAGGGATTGTCTGAATCATCCCATTTTCATGACTGGATGTATGAATACATCAGGATCATAAGGAGACAAAAGGCTCATATTGATTGGGGCAAACAAATCAGTGATGAAATACATGAATAGCTGATCAATGTGCCAACCGCCTTGAAGTTCTACATGACTTCTTACTTGGTGTATGCTACTGCCGTGATGAGGCAATTTCTAGGTCTATCTACAAAAGGGAGTTGACACACCGTACCTATGTAAAAAAAATTCTATCAACTGGAATTGAAGGAAAGCCTTCACCATTTCAAGAGGCTTACCGATGCTTTCTTCGTGCCTCTACTTTTCAGCTTTGACCCGACTCTCGAGAAGAAGAGAGTATCTGATGAAGCCTACAAAGTGGTAAGTAAAGTCGGATGCATATTCCTACAATTCCCAACTTTTACTTACCTAAGAGTAGGGTGCTACACTGGGTGCCCTTACATGTTTCCCACATACCCCTTGGACAAGTGGATTCTCATGGAGCTGCGTAAATAGTTGATTTTAGTTCACAAAGAATGGATGAAGATTCACAAGCCAGAATTCAAGTTCCCATTGACAATCGGTAGGTATACAATCAAAAGTGTACAAAAATTCAAATCAGTCTATGCAAAAATGTAGGTCATGACAATCAGGACCTATAGATACAGATTTGATTTTGACTACCGAAATGTGAAGAAGAAGTTTAAATAGGGTCATCAGCACAAGTACCACTTTGAGGACATCTGGGCTGATTGTAGAGACGAAGAGGCCATTTGTAAGATGGATTTGTGTAGGCTAACCGTACAACAGATCAGAGATCTTGGTGTTGCTGACCTACCAGAGGATTTCTTAGATCCTAGTGACATCATGAACGCTGCCTACGATGAACAAGAAATCTCCAAGAGGCCCTTTCTTGCAATTCAATGGTCCAGAAAGGAAAGTGTTTCCATCAGAGAGAGGTTAGCACCAATATTGGCTAACACTGTAGAGTGGTTACACAAGCATGGATTTGAGATGAAAACTTTCAGGACAGATTCTAAGGGAGAAGAATTCGGAGTAGAAGCTAGCCGACAGCAAGAAACCCACACGGAAGATAAATTAGCAGCCATTCCCGCTTCTTCATGAAGATGCCCTAGGATTAAGTTCATGGTCTGAAAAAAGGATACGCAGGCCATCCTAGAAGGAGAAACAATAGAATCTGAACCATCTCGCTCCAAAGGAAAAGGGGTTGTTTCTAAAGAGATAGATTCCGATGAAGAGGAAAATTCAAGTGATCAATCCGCTGAAGAAGAAGATTCAGAAGAAGCGGACTCTAATGAGGAAGAAGATTCTGAAGGTGAACAAGAGTTTGAAGGTGATCAAGAAGGTGAACTAGAGTTAGAAGAGCAAGAGGGTGATCAATAGGAACTCAGGAATGATGAAGAACAAACTATGTCTCCACCTGAGAATGTAGCTGAAGAACTTCCCCATACATCATCACCTATAACTTCAAACATTCCTCGCACACCTCTGAATCCAAACACTCCTCCACCACCTATTCCTACATTTTCAATACTCACAATGGACATTTCACCAACCCCTGTAACATCAACCATACTTGATACTCCTTCAGTGACAAGTATACAAACATTTGACATTTTGTCAAGTCCTCCATCATCCATTCCCAGCCTATCATCGCCATCCTATGATATCACTTCAGAAGCTAAGTTTAATAGATTCATGAATGAATCCATGCCTGATCAACTCAATGTGCAAACTATAGGAGCAGTTATGACGAACACTACGTCAATTGTCACGATACCAATCATTCCTTCATAAGTGACGGTGACAAGAGAGTTGACGGTTGACCCAGAAGCTCGTACCTCCTCTCTTCCCCCCTAGTTGATGTCTCAAGTATCGAAGTGGAAAAGGCAAATGATTTCTCCAGAAGAGCTCGATCTTGAAGAGATAGCCCCTCCAAAATCCAAGGGGAAGAAAAAGGAAAAAGTGTATTCACGGTTGAATGTTGACAAGACTGGTCATAAATATGTAGAAAGAGATGTCAACATGGAGGATTACACAGTGACAAGAGTCTAGCTTGGCAAGGTCACAAATGAAAGTGCAAAGGAAAATGCACAGGTGACTTTGGATATACTAGTTGAAAGACTGGACAAAATGGAGCAAGCTTGAAACATGTACAAACAGAAGGTAGAGCATTATGCCACTATTGTAAGGAGACTTGTAGGATCTTCAAATAATGCACAACCATTAACAATAGTAAGCGACGAGGACCTAGCTATTAAAAAGGCTGAGAAGTTTTCCTCCAAAGGTAGAGTGTTGTACGATTTCATCAAAAGGATTGTAGTACACAGTTCTCAAATTATAGTTGTTGTGGATGAAAAAGCTACTCTGATAGCCAAGCTTAAAATAGATAAGGAGGAGAATGTACTTTCCCAAGAGCACAAAGAAATGGAAAAATGCTTGTCATTGTGGTCACAAATGAAACAGGCAAAGCTCAACAAATTGGTGGAAGTCGGGGTGATTCCCGACAAGGAGAAATACGTAGAGGTAAGAGAATCATTGAAGCATCGTATTCAGATAATTGAATCTCTTACAGAAGATCTCCACCAAGTATAGGAAGATTTCGAAGGGCATCACACTAGTCTTGAAAAAAGGAATCAAGGAGTTTAGTAGGGCAGCTCCTTGAAGAGAATCATATCTTCCTGCCAGCCACAACTTTCCCAGATCTTCAAAGAAGCCATCATGAAGCTAATAGACAGTGCAAAATTTTTAGAAGCCTCTCTAGATGTCATTTGTGATACAAGGCTTACTCTTGATAACCTTAAGACGCATCTTGACAAGTACAAAAAGGTTCACTCATCCGCCATGAGATCGATCATGAGGATTCACACCATTGTGGATTACACCGTTGGTCCGAATGAGAAGTTTATGCAGGAGACTAGGAAGAAGTATGAAGACTTTTGCACCCAAGCAAGGAACCATGGAGATTCTTGATCTCCAGTGTTGAACTTTCTGATGCTTTCCTTTATGCATCTTGTAAATAGTTTCCGACATCTTAAATGTCTTTTCTCGAAATATAATTACATTGAAAATATGAGATGTAATTTCTTGAAGACATTACATTTTGACTTTAGTCAAAGTTATGTGAGATATTCCTGAATTAACTCACCTAACTTTCCTAACTTTTCTCAACTAATTTCCTAATTTTTCTCATCCCTCTCCTTTATAAATATGAGGGATTTTGCAACGAAGTGTTGCCCTTTTTGAAGCAGAATTGTGAAACTTTGTGTTCATGCTTTGTGAATGAAATTTGATCAATAAAGAAGACAACTGCAAGCCAAAATTTGTATTGGATTCAATATCTTATGAATTAATCTTATTTGGTGGTGATTAATGGATGATATTTGAAGGGCTTCAAGTAATTTATGTAAAATTTGTGTTACATTCCTTATTTGGATTTAAGTTTATGTTTGGATACTTTTGTTGAATGATCTACAAGAATTTTTGCTTGTGATCATTCATGTTGTTCGAGGAAGTGTTGAGTCTAAGAATACTTTGTGCTTCTAATGCAACAAATGATACGTCTCTCACAAATCCATCATTGAAAAAGCTACGGAACGACTTTGTGCCTTCGTGAGCTTTCCCTTTTCTTTTACTTGTTTATTATTAATCACATCTGGTATCTCTACGCTTTGCTTTGACAAGATAGAGATATTGGATTTACTGCTCGTTGTTAGTTTAGAGTTATTGTGAATTTAGAACTTCCAATAGTGAAGCATTGTAAACATCTTCTATGAAAAAAGAGAGAAGCATGAATGCGACACACACCCCCAATTTCGTAAGTATAGTGTACATTGTGTAAATACTTTAATCGGTTTTACTATAGCTTCTATTAGTAGTAAGAAGGGAGCCTCCCCTTTCTAAGAGGAGAGATTTTATCTCACATAGTTGTGGCTGAAGTTCTAGTTGTGTAATCTATCAAAAGGAGGATTACATAATTTTCACCCAATAGAATATATGTGGTGATGTTGAGTTGATGCCACCATGGTGAATGGAGAAGTTATGAAGTCACACTTCTAAGCTAGATGGAAAATGCTTGGTAGATTAAGTTGGTAATCGTTGTGAAGTGAATTAAATAAAAAAATTAGCAACTGAGGAGCAAATTTTATAAAACTAAATGGGAATTAGAAAATGTATGCTAATTCGCCCATTACATTCCCCCCCCCACTTTGAGGTGCATATGAATCTAGCTTGATGAGCATGCATTTCAAAGTATAAGGACATTCTCAACCAACATGAAAAGTTAATTATCCAATTAATTCAAAAGGATATATGGTACTTGTAAAGTATTGGAACTTTCTTGAATATTTTTATTCTTCTACTTGGTACAAGTGCTCCATAAAAACATGAAAAAAAAGAAAGATATGCAATGAGTAGCCTCTATCACAGCCAAAATAAGCAAAAAAAAATGTAAGTAGTTTTAACTATCGATAAAATTTAGTAGAAATAATGGTATAAATTCTTCTTGTATGAATTTAAGTGATACAAGAATACTCCACTCAATTAGGTAATGCAATATAACATGTTTGATACATCCACGCAATTCCACTGGATTGTGGAAAATGTGATATGACATGTTCAATATTACCATGTAATGCAATACAACACAAAAAAAATGTAATTAGTTTTAACTATCTATGAAAATGAGTAGAGAGAAATTTAAGTGATACAAAATACTTTGCTCAATTAGAAAATGTAATATAGCATGTTTGATACATCCATTCAATTCCACTTGATTCTGGAAAATGTGATATGGCATATTCCATACAACTCTATAATGTGACACTACTAAATATGAAAAATGTAATAGAACTTAACTTAATTAAAAACATGTAATGTGGCCAATATTTGTCTAGTATGGTGATGATTCTTTTGTTAGAGTAATCATTTATTAGCTATTAATTAATTAATTATTAAGCTAATTTCACTTTATGCACTTAAGCTAAACTTATGAGTGATTTTTTATTTTATTAGTTTGAATTATTATTATTAGATCATTATGTCTCATTACATAGGATAATGACACTTGTCACGATCTAATTCTTTTTCTCATCCAAGGTTTGCTTTTATAAGCATTCTCCTTCATTGTATTATTTCATTCTGTAAGTTTTTCTCTTTGAGGAAATAGCAAATCATTATTAGCAACTCTTGTGCATGGAAGGTGCTCTCATTTGCTATTTGATCCTGCTTTGCATTTATTTTCACAATTTCAACATGGAATTAGAGTGTGGATTTAGCAAACCCCTTCTCCATTTTGAGGGTTTTTCTCAATTAGGGTTACAAAAGCGAAATTTGGTATCTTCATAAATTTTTGTAGGTTTTAGGTTTCAAAAAAATTTAGTGTGTGTTGGAGAAAAACATACCTCACCATTGCATTGAGGAGGCCGAACAGACAAATTTTGACTATAAATTTTCCCATATGTAGTGACAAGAGCTTCTAAGGCAAACAAAATTTACAACTTTTTAATTTTTTTTTAAAAAGTACATAATGCTTTAAAAATAGTGTTGAGTTCTATTATAAGGCAATCCACCTAGGGTGACACCCAGTTGGGTGACGCTTAAGCATCCACCAATAGTTGACGAGTTTAGCACTCACAGGCTCTTCACACAAAGACATGGTCACATATGTGACCAGATGCACCCATCTCAACCATTGCAAGACTTTAGTGTACACCCAAGTCACCCAAGTCACTCAAGTTGCCCACATGATCACAACCCTATGACTCTAGCCCTCTGTGCCAATGCCTACTCACCCTTGTGACCAGGGGCTATTTTTTTAGCCCCCAGTTTTCCTTGTAGGGAAAATTGGACAAATTTTATAGAATCAAGAATAAATTTTACCTTGGTTGTCCATTTTTAGCAAAAAAAATATTGTTGGAAAGATGGTTTCAAGCCCATTCTAGTGATGTAGTTATTTCTTCCAAAAATTGCTCCAATTTTTTTTTACAAACTTTTAAAGTCAGATGTTCTTGTTTGCACTTCTAGGGTCATACCTTGGACATACAAACTTCATTTTTTTGCAAATGAATAGGTGTTGGAAAGGTGTTTTAGTGATCTACATAGATTTTTAGTCCATTTTTCTAAAAAATTCACTAGGTATATAAAGATTTTCCTATGTGATTTTTATTTTTTAAGTTTTTTTCTCTCAAAGATGCATTAGGGTTTGATTTTTCTTGTTGTGGGGTGGTACATTTTTTGATTCCAGTATCTATATATATTAGAGAACTTCAACCCTTTCTCATACACTATTTTGGAAACTACAAACTCCATGGAGAAAACATCTTCAGTTGAACGTCTTACGCCACACAACTATCATATTTGGAAAGCTCATATGCCTAGATTTCTCATGTCTAAGGATTATGGTCCACTTTGGATGAAGTGCAACTAGATCATTGAATTGTCAATTTGAGATACTTCAACACATGAACAAGATGGATGAGGCCATGTGAATGATTTCACTGCATGTTTTAAATAATATCCTATTTTATATTGAGTCTTCCACCTCTCTTAGGGATATATGGGAGAAGTTCAAAGACCTATTTGGCACCATTAATGAGTTTTGAGCACTTTAGATTGAGGTAGAGTTGAATTCTTCGATATCTGATTCTTTCTCCTCTATTGAGGATTTCTTAGTGAAATTTAAGTTCCTTAGATCACTTCCGCATAGTTGTGGGAAGAATAAAGATGACAAAGAGTACATTTTCTTGATATTGTCTAAGCTTCGAAGCCCATTTCAGGTCTTCTCTTCCAATTATTAATCTACCATGGATGTGCTAGGTGATGTGATGAGGGCACAGCCCGAGACATAGAAAATAACCCACAAATAAGAGAATAATTTTATTATTCAGAAAATGGAGCTTCTTACATGCAGAGGATCTCAAATCCCTAAGTTCTACAACACATGCAAGTTACAGAAAGCTACAGAATCACCCTTTCGCAATATGCAAGCTTGTCCCCAAAAAAAGTTACCCAAAAATTAGAAACCCGCCCATAAATAGAGCTCCTCATTAGTTTGGAGCCAAAACAACATTCAATTTGAGTTTAGGTGGTTTGGCACCAAAAATTTACAACATGAAGTTCAAATTTCAAAAGAGCATTCGCAACTGTATCTTCTAGAAAGTGTGCCAACTTCGCGGGGCCATAACTTTTGATCCAGGACTCCGATTCGCGAACCATTCGAACCGTTGGAAAGGTCTCAAAGTCAAGAAAGCGCTCGAAATCGGCTATGCCGATTTCGGCAAGTTTCGGGGCCGATCCGGGAGCTCTAAGTGCCTCAAATCCAACTTGAAATATTTTCAGGTGCAAATCTGCGAAACTAAAACTGCAATATATTTCAACCCAGGAACAAAAAATAAAAACCATAAATTGGGAATTTCATTATGACAAAAAGGGTATCCAAAAATGTAAAAACATCTAAAAACCAAGAAACTTGAAATTTAACTATTTTTGGGTGATGCAAGATTGCCCTTACACCCACTGGATGCTTGCATGGACACGCAGGTAATTTGAGAAGTGACATCCCCGTCTCGGATGGTGGAGAAAACCCAAGCGTCAACCTCGCCTTAGGCAACCAGGATGAATCTTCAACAGGCCTTCCTTTCCATTTCACCAGATATTCTTCATACTGCATGTTCCTAGTACTCCTTCCCACATGACTATCCAGGATTTCTTCAATCTCCTCCTTTTCTGAAGTAGGTGCTGGAATTCCACACTGTTCCATCGTTGGTACTTCCTCCATTCCACCTTTATGATACTCTGTCAAATCTAAAATGTTGAACACAGGGGAAATGTTGATTCCATCAGGCAACTCTACCTCATGCATTCCCTGAATCATGCTTCTTCAAAATCTTACAGGGACCGAACTTCTTCATCTTCAATTTGTTATATGTTCCCACTGGAAACCTTTCTTTCCTCAAGTGGACCTTCACTTCATCACCAATCTAAAACTCCTTATACCTCCTCTTATGATCTTCCTTAGCCTTATACTGCATATTCATCTTGTTAATATGTTATCTTACCTTCTCATGTATATCTTTGATGTGTTCTGCAAAATCTTCAGCTTCAGCACTTATTTTCTTCTCTTGGTCCATCTTCCTCAATTCTGGAGCTGTTCTGGGGCTACCTCCATACACAATCTGGAATGGTGATCTACCAGTGCTTCTTACAGAATTGTTGTAAGAAAATTCACCTGGGGTAAGATCAAGTCCCATCCCTTGGGTTTATCTCCTACCAAACATCTCAGTTAGGTTACCCTAGACTCATGTTAACAACCTCTGCGCCCATCTGTTGCGTGGATGGTGTGTGTTGAGAACTTCAACTCTGTCTTGACTTCTTCCACAAGGTCCTCCAAAAGTACCCCACAAATTTGGTGTCACGATTTGAAACAATACTCTTTGGCAGACCATGTAGCCTCACCACCTCTTTGAAGAACAAGTCAGCAATGTGGACTGCATCATGGGTCTTCTGACATCGGATGAAATGTGCCATCTTTGAAAACCTATCAACCACCACAAAGACTGAATCATTCCCTCGTTGTGTCCTTGGCAAACCAAGAACAAAGCCCATACTTATATCCTCCCATGGCCTCTCTAGTACAGGTAAGGGCTGATATAAGCTTTTATTCTGGCTCACTCCTTTAGCCATCTAACATACCTTGCAACTTTGTACAAACTTCTTCACGTCCTGTGACAACTGAGGCCAATAATAATGCTCACTGATAATGGTAATAGTCTTATCCTGACCAAAATGTCCTGCCAATCCTCCACTATGCTTCTCCTTTATCAGGTTCTCCCTCATGGAACTCCTCGGGATACACAATTGACTTCCCTTAAATAACATGCCATCCTGGATTATGAAATCCAACCACCTTGTCCTATCCACTGTAACAGGTTCCTTGCAAGCTTTCAAAGCCTCTGCGAAATCAGGATCTGCTACATACAGTGTCTTAAGTTCATTGAACCCAACCACTTCAATTTGCCTCTTTGTCATCAATGTATGCCTCCTACTTAAGGCATCTGCAACCTTGGCTGACTTCCTCCTATGTTTCGAAAACAAAGCTATAACTCTTGCAAAAACTCTACCCATTTCTTATACTCGTTTAATTTTTCCACGACTATTTAGGTGCGCAAGGCGTGGTCGATATATGAACAAATTCAGCCGGCAACAAATAATGTCTCCATTTCTTTAATGCTTAGAACTATTGCATAAAATTCCTGATCATATCTGAGAATACTTTCTCTTAGCATCATTTAACCTTTCACTGAAATAGGCAATGGGCTTACCTTCTTAGCTCAACGCTACTCCAATGGCACAACCACTGGCATCACAATCCACCTGAAACACCTTGTTCAAATCTGGGAGGGCTAGAATAGGTTTCTCTGTCACCTT